>JAPWLS010001861.1:0-69880 GCA_028551675.1 Tineola bisselliella
CAAACATTTCGTATGCTAGCACTAGTGTGATATTTTTATTTTCGTCTCTTAATTAAATAATGTTTATGTGTTGTTATAAAACGCTAAATACGTTTTTTAAAATTATTTTATATCTGAATATAAAAATTTGCAAGTTTTCATTTTAAGTAATTTTATGTTTGCAATCGAAATTCAAATAACAAAAAAGGTTTTTTTTTAAAATAACATTAAAATCATTCACTATTTACAGGCAAAATATTTTAAAAATAAAATACTATACACTGTATTTTATTATTGAAATGTTAGTTTTAGTACCTACTAAGAAACTATGTAAAGAACATATTTTTAAAAATTATAAGTATTTATTTAAATGCCAAGGAAAGAAAGAAATAAATAATTTTAAGGATTCATCCAAATTATGGAGCACATATGTATTTTCGACTATCTGCACAATGCGAGATACTTCAAAAGAGCTGCTATTACAAATAGAAGTGCAACGGGAAATGTGAGCATAATTCAAAATATAGGAAACTATGATGTAGGCAAAGCTATCTAACTAAATTTAGGTATATTTCCGAATACATCGTCAAAAGAAAGCTTAATTGAAGTAATTCTATTTATAATAACCAAAATAAAAGTATTAATAATCCATGTAAAGGTTTTTAAACAATTTAAATTGTTTCTTTATAAATATAAACACAAATTGAAGCCCACATGTGTCGCTCACATCAGAATTCTAACCACAACATTTGGTAACGTTAGTGAGAACGTCAGAATTTAAATGGTCGTTAATATTGAATGCAAAATAGATGCTCTCGACTAAGCTTTAATCATTTGTGTTATATTTGTACCAGAATTAAATTATAACACGTGTTATTATTAATTAATTAATTGTTAATTATAGGTATCTCTGCCTCACGGCATAGTATCACGCGTATTGTAATCGACAACCCTATGACTGCCGCTTACTTAACGGAGGTAGTATATATCAAGGATGCAGCAGCAGACCTTCAGTTTAACATTAGAGAAATAATTATATATTAAGTTGTGATAAATTACTCGACATTTTGCTTTAATAATCTAGAATATACTACTTATAATACATGCATTGAATATATTGCAAGAAGGAAACAATTGCGATTCCAAATTATATTATATTATATTATATATTACTAAAGCGTAGTACACGTACATTCATAGTAGGTAATAGGTATCGTAATTAGTGACGTGCCGCGTGCCTCAGTCGAAGTTTCGGCTGCTTCAATTAAAACTCAAGTTAACGAGCGATTGTGTCAGGCGTGCCGTGTGCACTAATAGATGATAATAGTGATATAATCAATTCGTAATTATAAGCAATTAAAATGTACATCAAAAAGATTAATTAACTTTTTAGTTCCGAGAATTGTCTAAAAAAGTTGACAATGTGAACCAATAAATAGTTTATTTGCTTCATTTCCCATTCATAAATAAATCTGTCTGCCTTCTCGGGGCAGTATTAGTATCACCTATTACTTTCAAATGCATTCCGTTATCTAAGCGCAATTCAGATATATCTGTGACGATTCATATCTGCTGAAATTACTTAGTGGTAATCTCCATGGCTTTTTAAAAATAAAATAAATACATGTTACATCTCTTTTTATCTTTAAACATACGCTTACATTGTATAAAAAATATTGAGAACATTTACCTAACGTTTACATTGGATGCTTTGCTTCACAAGTTATGCTTAATCTGCTGTCCGCAGTAAATCTTTCCAGTCAGTATCAGATTAGCACCCCGCGTCTGCCATGTAATACGATTTTTGTATAAATAAGCATCTCATCACACTATAAAGTCTGCAGCTACATTTAATTTCTTTTGATACAAAATTTTTACTTTAACTAATTTAAAAGACTATCCGTTTATTTTGATTATTTTTAATCCGGTGTTTCGAAAGTACCTAAGTAGTTTAGTGTACCTATATATGTACACATTTGGTCCATGGTCTAATGTCTATATCCATCAAGCTTATCATATTTACAATACCTAACGAAATTGTTTTGAAATTACAATTAAGTACGTTACAATTTTATTTTAAATTAAAGTTTAAGTATAAAAAAATAAGTTCGGTTATTCATTTTTAAAAGAAAAATCTTATACTTTGCCATCTTTAATAACTTTTACGAATCATATTTTACCGTTAGCACTCAATGGCTTTTATATGTTTCTAAAGTTTGTTTATCAGAAAAGTGCTTTTCGAAATTGCTTCAATTCAAAAGAAAATCGAGACAAAAATACCGATACAAAAAGATCTCTCTTGTAACTCTGTGAGTAATCGAGTTTTTCTTCAAATCTGCAGTCAGTTATCTTAATGTTTTAACACAGCACCTCATCAATCTTAGAGAGGGGGCTCGAACGTGGAGCCATTACTCCGCCCCTCGCAATTATCCACTCGAATAAAAACGTTTTAAGTGTTAAATTAACGATATCTCACAGAAACGGACACTTTTAAATGATCCGCTTACTGCATTATCGTAGTACGTTTTACTTTCTTTCAATGCCAGAAACTAGAAATCTTTAACTATAGGTATGCCCAAACAAAATATCAGTAATTTTATTTACAACCTAACATAGCCTTATCATAATAATTAAATCGTAAGCCTACTATAAACATTTTTTTATAAAAAGATAAACATATACTACATCAAAACTAATGACAAAGCAGAACTTTCACAGAATGCAGTGATTTTTGTTTGATTTTTACTAACAGTTCAATTGTTATTGGGAAAACATGATTTTATTTGTATATATAATATATTATATATAATAGCAATATTAATAAAGGTGTTGAAAAGCCCATTAATCTCAACCAAGTTGTAACATTGTTAGTAATGGCAGACGGCTACACAAACTAAGATGAAGTTTAATTGGCAATACCTAGCACCTATCTCAGTAATCCATAACTTACTTAGTCGCAAATTGATTGTTAGAACTGAATATAGATAGATATTTCTAGAAAGTCCCGCTTGGATTTGAAAATGTATTGTTTTGAAATAAATATAGGGATGTCTAACGAATTTTTCTATGAAATTCGATATATTGCACTTTATTGTAAAGCAATATATATATTACTCAATGGTTTTGTACATTGAATAATAATCGTATGTAGGTAGTCCCTCGAGAGAGTTTATTTGTTTTTAATATGCACAATAAGCCACTTAAATATTATATAATACAATCAATAAGCTAATACAAGAAGACAATGAATATGGTATATATGTAGTCTGAAGAATCAACATTGCGCTCAGAAAAATGCGCACATTTACCTTCATACTTTTCTCCGATTTACAAGGTGTGAAGAAATAAACAACGCTCATTCTTCTTCTTTAACCAAACGACTAGACGTTGAGAAAAGAATGACAAACGAGATGAACGAATAATGGAAAGTAAATGAAAACAGCAAAATCTCTTTTGTCAACTTTTTCTTTCTCTATTGTCAGGTGTTTTTAAAAAGTTTCCCCATCTGAAAAACTTTACGTAGGTTTAGAAACATTTTTACAGATATTCAATAACATAATTTCGAGTTGCTATTATTTATAAAGACGTTATTTTTCTCTTTGAATGTAAAATTACATTTAGAAAATAAACGTAAATCGAATCGTTTAAGACATTTAGGTTTTTTTTTAAATTTGCAGTTTAAAATAATTTTATCATTTCAGGTTCATTAATGAATATGTGCTGATTTAAATAATCGTTCTAAAAATTTACTTACTTAAAGGTTTATGTTTTTTAAGTAATTTATTTTTAAATTTGGGCAAATGCAAAGATAATCGAAAATTACGCGTTTTCTTTAGAACTTAAAGCTACTCGTGTGTAAAACATTAAATAACATTAGGACGCTCGTGGAAGATGCGAAGGGCTCCAAACACGAGCACCCTCAGGTAAAACCAAATTGAATTTTCCCTCAGCCAAATAGAACGGTATCGCGTAGATAAATCTCAGCTTTGGCTCGCAGCTACAAAAACAAAGTTTAATAGAAAAGTAAATAGAAAAAGTGAACGCGAAAACATTGAAAGTTTTAATTCGTATTCGATATCGTAACTTGCACAAAAATAGCCCAAATAGCTTTTTAAGTTTTATAATCGTTATCGACTGCCCGCCCGTATATATGGGCTCACAAATAGATCTTCACAGTTTAAATTAAATGTAAAAAGGTTTTCGGATAATGTCTCTTAAGTAAACGAATTAATTTTGTAAATTCTGCTGAGGACGTAAAATGATATCTAGTTTAATGAGGTTACAGCATTTGCCTTTATTCTGTAGGATAATTATCTTTATATGGGCCCTTTTAATCGAGTCATATCCTAACCGCATTATAAAGTTAATGTAATTTTATAACGGTTCTAAGGCGTGCGTATAATTTTCTCCATGCTTTGCAGGAACGAGCTGTATATCACTAACCAGCAGCGAGGGACTTGAATCATCCAGTGAATACTACATTATGAACGTAAGGGCATAGTCATAAAATTCTATTTAGCAGTAATAAATGGTACAAATTTTACTACTCCTTTGGTAATAAATATATTTAGGTTGAAGATCGAGTTATTTATCTGCGCTTGTATGCGACAAAGAGAGCAGGCACTTGCCCATGGATCATTTTGGACTAATATCACCATATTGCATAATGAGTTTTTAGTAATTTTGAAATATATATATAAAAATAATAATACCTGCGACTCACTTCATAAGGTATCTAATAGAGTTAGTTATCTGTAATGTGTGATTAGATATTAGAAATTTCCTTTCGTAACATAGTCATGGAAAATAATTAAAAAGTTTACATTTATTCGAGCGGCAAGAGCCCGCATAAAGTTTCGACCACAACTGTCAGAAAGTTGGGCATTAACTTTTCATTTGCAAGTTTCGAAGCAACCTCTCAAGCAACGAAACTTCCAGCCACTTACACAATAGAGAACGACTCTTATACGCCTTCTATTCCGCTTATCCGCGTTTTAATTACATAATTATAATATAATTGCTCTATTTATTATGTTTTATTTTATAATATGATAAATTATAGACTACATTACTTGTATATCTGAGCCTTAGAGATATCACAGTGAACAATGATTAAATAAAATAAGCAATTACAACGAAATGAGTCTTCACTGTTATCTTAATAACTCATTTAACTTTCTTAAATTAATTTTCGTTTGATCATTTCATTGGAAGATGAGTTATAATTGAAGAGGGCGCCGAGTCGAGCCACAGCGACTCCGCAAAAGGAATAATGTCAAATCAATTAAAACTTCAATTCGGGCCGGCAAAGCGCCAAGTGGAAACACAAACTTGATTCATTAGAATTCGATGAAACAATTGTCTTCATTTATTGTGAGATGAATTTCAAATGACCTCACAGAAACGTTCATATGTGTTAATATTTATATCACTTATGGAAGCGTAGGAGAGTGTGTTGAAGTGTCGGGCCGAATGCTCAATATATATGCTGTGGTGGAGATATTACGTCGGATTCATGTTTAGGCCGATCTGTTTTGTTAGTAGACACGATAACATTTACATAGGATGCCATGAATTACCAAACACAAAAGTGGCGCAGAAGGGATCACACTCGGGCCCAGCTTTAATAGTGGGGACTATCAGAAACTTTGCCAAAAGTAATTTGCTTTTGATGTTGTTTTCAAGTCGATTCTATCGAAAAATACGAAATAACAATATATAAATTCAATATGTTTGCAACTTGTGCGTTCTTTCTTTTATTACACAATAACTTGTATCACTGAATACTGAGTGTGACTGGATTTACTTAGTTATGACACATTTTCAAAACAATTATAACGTGTGTGAAGTTACAAAAAATTAGTATAATTGCAAGTGAAGGGTTCGCGTATGACCGCATACGATTTATTCGAACGACCAATAAATATTCAAGAGTAATTAACCGCCGCTGCCGATACCGAGTCGAATATTTTTTTCCGACGTCGATTTTTCGTTAATCCCTACCCCAGTAGATTCCGGGCAACCGCTGTTAACTCTATAAAGCAAGCAATTTTTTTACAATCTCACGCTTCCTGTTTTTTGGTCGAAAGCTGATAGCTTGCTTTATGTTATAAACAATTATATATCTATGCGTATTAATAAAGTTTGACATAAGTCAGACGTTAAACTAAGATAGTATTTTTGTGTGAAATAATATAATTTAAAACCATAACCAGAGGTACTTAAGGAAACTCATATGTTCTCACGTCTCGTAAATTATCATAAGAATCGATTTAAATCATCTTTCGAGTCAAATATCGTAGACTATGGTACTTTTGGTGGAAAAGATAGAACTACTAGCTTATAGCTTTTATTTTCATAATTATAATGAAGGATGCTTCTTAGATTAAAATGTTAAAGACTTGCCTAAAAATTATATGAAATTCTTAAAAGCATAAAAGGAATTAAATAAACAAACGCTCACAAATACTTGATTCTAAACAAATTAAATAGTAGTTTTAAAAGTGAAATAAGATTGGATTGAGATTGGAAGAAATGTTAAATGAATCAGAAAATATGAAACCAACATCTCTTAAGTGAGCTAGCTCCATTTAGAAAGTGAACTATTATCGTAATAAGCGTCTTTCATTTTTAATTTACCTTTGCAATTATTATTATTTCTCAAGAGTGCAAATAATTAAAATAGAATCCCGCGATTTTATATTTCGAATATAATTCATGCATTAAAGAAATTGGAGTTTTTGAAATAATAGGTACGCATTTTAATGGTAATGAAATAAAATTCCCTTGTGGAATTTATGAATATAATATGGGGACAATTAAATTATTTAGACTTTTTGTTGCTTATTATTGCATTTATTTTAACAGTCTTATATATTCTTATATCTTACTGTGCTATTTTATAAACAATGACAAATAAAGAAAATAGATATAAATAAATAAAATATACATTTTCAATTGTTTTACAACTACATTCTTAATATAAAGAACGCATAAGCAGTATCAAGAACAACAAGCAGTATCAACAACCATAGAGTCAATCTTAAACCATATGTGAGGAACCTAATGGATGTCTAACTAAGGAAATGCTATCTTACTTTTCTTAGTTAGAAGTTGACGATCAATTGGTTTCTACTTAATTTTGTCAATAGCGAGAAATTACATAGTTAATTTCAAAAAATCCTGGACATTTATTTCAAATTTATAATTGAAGTGATCCCAAGCGATCTTGCGCAGTACAAATGTTGAAGCCCCGTCGTCATTGAAGCGGAAAATAGGACTATTCTGAAAATAGGTCCCATTAGGCACTATATTATTCTAGATTAAAGTAATGACTGGGTTCCGTCCTATTTACAAAGAGTCCACAGAATTGATCAAGACACAAATATAAACAAATTTTATTCTACGATATTAATTTAGTGAGTGGGCGTCGAGTGTTAGAAAGCAAAGCAATCACATTAATCGAAACAGTCCCTTAACAGAGCGAGGGCGAGGCTATTCATAATAGTACTTTTATCTGATGTTGGGAACTAATGGACGAGACTAATCAAATGGATTCACTTGAGTGTCTCTTTGTATGCAGCCTATCTGTTCAGTATTCTTAACATTGCTTTTGTTAAATGTATGTAAGATATGAGACAATGAAAGTAATTGTATGCATAAACAAATAACTATATTATAATATACATACATATTTTCACTCATTTCATAATTTTAATTGCATAAAATGTTAACCAGAATTATAATATTGCTTTCGGCTGATTCACATGTTTGCACGTCGATGAAATATCATATTAAATAAGCAACATTAATTTTAATTTGTGATACGAATTTTTGTGTATACTGAAATATAGATATTTAAAAGGAATAATGAAATAATAAGCGATAATGGCATATTAATTATTTTCATTAAGGTTCAAATAAAGGAATATATTGGCCTTTATCTGAGTGTTATAATACCGATTTAGCTTCTGAGTACAGCAATTGTGTCTATTTTGTGGTTCACTCTGTGGGAATTCTCAATTTGGAACAAAGAGCTCATTCAATATCCGATGAATTCAGCTCTATAGAGACGTCGATTAGATAATGCTTTGTTAATTTTGATATGCGTGCACCGAATCGCCGAAAAATGTTTGTACCTAACATTTTTTATTAGGATTTTTTAAATAGCGGTCTGGCATAAAACAACAAACCGTCTAATGTTAACCCAGAATGCTGTCTATGAACAAAGACAAGTGCTACCATAGAGAAATGGATGTACGTTGCCAGCTTGAGAAAACGGATGTGCGCCATCCAGATTGACAAAGCGCACTCTTCTTTTCATAGTCAGCTACTTCTATTTTTTTTTAAAATAAAACCTTTATCGATGATATTATAATTTTAACTTTTTCAAGAAGCATTAAATATTTATTTATTTTTCTCTATATTCCCGCAACTATTATGACATTAAATTTTAAATAAAAAATATATAATTTCATAAATTACTTGTCACGAATGCATGTTAAAATTAATTATAAAAACATCACTAATATGTCCCCTAAACTATCCTATTATTATTATTTTATGGGCATTGAATTAGGGTAGGAAACTGGATAAATTTGTTAAATAAAGTTATAAGCTATTGCATTTTACATTATAATAAATATCATAAGTTATATAACTTTTAAATTAAATAGAATGCATTAATTGCGTTTTCAAAATAATAAATTTGAAGCCAAAGTCAGATGTAAAGAAAAACGAATGCTTTAAGAAATGTAGAGTTAATTTTAAGATAGTGAATAGAAGTTTGTGTGTGATCTTGAGCGAATAGAGGTCGTTGTAGAGATCCTTCAGCGAGGCAGCCGACGCACGTGACCCGAATTACATACATTAATAGTGCTGACTGTACTCTCGCATATATTTCAAAGACGTGATAAATAAAAACTGACTTAATTATTATTTTGTTAGTTTTTACGCGAAATAATTTTAAAAAGTAAATGTCTTAATTTGTGGTATTTTAGGAAAAACAAAATGGCACAATCTCTGATTTACATTGATAAAAAAAAATTTTCGACCAGAGGGTTTACATGTAAATTATAATTGTCTTCATTAGACATCTGAGGCCATTTAATTAAAGTCCAATTTCAAATTAAACTTTATTTACAAAAATTGAACTACTGAAATCCAATAGTACCTTATTTATTTGAAAACACTTATTTTACGACTCGTAATCAAAAGAAAAATTAACAATATTCACTACACTAGCGAGTAAAAGAAAAGCATCAGATGAATTTTTATTCAGTCTAAGTTAGGGAAACCAATTAGTCTTGCACAAGTGCATCGGAACGTTCACGAGTAACCTCTAGAGCTCGTTCTGACTACTTCAGCTGGGAGCTTTTCACGTTCTCAAGATAAACTATTGCTATTTACAACATTTTCTATTGTAAAAATATTTTACCCATGCATTTTACTTTACTAACCTTTTCCACAAAGACGTGATAATTTATAGTAAATTGGTTGCGTTTTAGTAATTGTTGTCACCACAGCGCGTTGTAGTCACCACATATTATTTTGTTTAGAGACTCGTTTGCGCTGCTTGCTTGTTTGCCCTGAACGTGACGGGAAATGAAGACGATACTACTCGAGTTTATACTGTACGGGTATAGTAGCTTTGTCAATAATACATGACATAATTTAAAACTATATACTATCTCGTTGTCATGGGTCTGTAACACATTAATATTAAATAAACATACTTTAATAATTGTAAATTTAAGTAATTACGTCATAAACTAAGCTTGTAACGATTTAAAAACAGCTTAATATTGCTTTTATTTGTATTGTTTTTAACGCGTCCTTTATGTGGATTTAAAAAAATAGCCTTAAAAATGCTTACCTAAATTAGTTAGATCGTGTTCGCAAACAACCTCCTCACTACATATATAATATGTAAGTCCCCTCTCTAAACATTGTTAAATACAAACATAACATTAGAAAACCCGCGCCCACCCAAATTATAATTTCTTCAAAGCAAATATTTTTCCCTATACCTCTTCTTCTCGTTTCAATATAAGGGATGAAACACAAACATAAACACCACAACGATAACAACTGCCTTCCATACATGTGATACATATACGTAGATACCAAATTTATTTGCTCAGTACGCAGTCACTAAGAAGCAAATAGGCGGAGAAATTCGACTCAATTCAGCCTTGTTAAACAAAATAAACGAATACGGGAGAAAGTCATGCAATTTCCATTTATATGCCCAATCGTCCCGAAATCCTGTGCAAGGGATTGATTTGTTCACTTTGGTGGGGGATCTCTCGGTTGTAGCGAGACGAAGTTATCGTACTGTCAGCTTAGCTACAGCTACCTGAGGGTCGTACCGTATTTATCCCTTGCTGTTAGTATTCCGAAGACGTGGGCCTGTAATTCGCCCCCAAGATCCGGCCGCAGGCGTGACGGCACCTACCTGACAAAACCGCCAGAAAAATATATACAACTTATCTTTAAGGCTATTTTGTTTTAAATTATTCCTCATTACCAAAAATGTTAGACAATTATGCTGTGATACACAGTATCAAAGCCAAATATTTCACGCGAATTTACAAAAATCGTAACTAATCTCTACATAGCAATTTCGAAAGCAATTTTATCATGAGAATGTATTTATAAGATTTATGAATATAAAAGTCTTAATTTCTCAACTTTTCAGAGAGCCCAGTCATCGACAGGCGCCTGCAGAGTTTAACGATAATAATAAATGTTTTACAAGATAAATTTAACTTACAACATTAGCGCCCTACGATATAACGGCTACATGGCAACTGCAATTTTTCATGCGGCCCTCCCCCTTGGCTACAATTTATGACGACGGGAATGATTTTTGAACAGTCATAAGCACCAATACCTATTGCATTTTATGGTGAAAAAAAAAACATTGCTAAAACCGATCAATATGAAGTATTCTCCGTCTTCACAAAATCCTGAGTCATTTTCGTAATATAAATATATACAATGTTATTTTAGCCAGTCCATGCAATAAAGACGAAATGTTATCTACAGATTTTAATCTGTTTATTTCTACCCAATGTCAACGTAGGATATATTTTAATAACCAATTGGGAGCCATTAAATTTCGCGTTTGAAACAAAGCAAATATAATACACCAATAAATTTTATCCATAATTGCCGTAAATCAGATTTGTAATTGAAAATTTTGCCGAAAGCAGGGCCGAGTGTAGCATACCTGGATAAGCACATATCAATGAACCCGGTGCCCTCACAACCTATTATTCTGACCGAACGAGATAAATGAATCGTAATTTATAGCAGTTTGAGCGTGTGCAACCCATTAAGTTTAAAATATCGCGCTGTTCTTGCCACCACATCGTTCCTCTTCACTCTTCAGAAGAAGCAATGGCTGAAGTTTGATTTTCAGAAATATGTATCAAACTAATATTTCAAATGAAATCATGACGAAATAAAGGTACAAGTTGAGTTTTTTAGAAGAGTACAAAATACTAGAAATATATACAATTTTAATATATTTATTTTTTTAGTAAAACGTTTGATTTTGATTAAGTAATGGGACATGTAGATAATATTGGTATCGGTGATAATATTAACTATAGAAATCTAAATTATCTATATCTATACTATCTATACTATTATATAAAGAGGAAACATTTGATTGTTTGTTTGTATGTATTGAATAGGCTCCGAAACTACTGGACCGATTTGAAAAATTCTTTCACCATTAGAATCGTAAAAAATCCCTGATGAACATAGGCTATATAATATTTTCAATTGTTTTTTTAAAGAAATATTACATTTTAAGTTCACACAATTCGATGTCTATGCCTAATTTATCAATTGTTTTTAAAGATATAAATCTTTTTTTTTTTTTTTTCATTTTAAGGCAAAGGTATTTCATTTTATTTTAAGATCCCACAATTCGATGTCTATGCCTAATTTTGGCGGTAAATGTGCTGTCAGTTTTTCGATCGCTTTTTAAGATATATTTCATTTTATTTTAAGTTCAGACAATTCGATGTCTATGCCTAATTTTGGCGGTCAAACGTGTTGTTTGTTTTTTGTTTTGTTTTTTTTTAGAAATATTACGTTTTATTTTAAGTTCACATTGTAATTCATATCTAATTCAATGAATATAAAAGCGAAAGTTCTTTCGAAATCCGCTTGACATACAAAGATGAAATTTGACAGGGAGGTAGTTTATAGTTAGTTGTCGTCTGCAAGGAACGGATTTTGCAAAGGAGTTATTAAGGAGACATTAAGGAGTAAGGGCTCTCGCAGGTTTGCACATTTTTTTTGCTACAAACTAGAAATTTGACGGAGAGGCAGTTAGTAGATTTTGCAACAGGGGTGTGGAAGGCATTTTCTGTTGACTGAAATATGAAACATCATTAAACTTCATAGTACTCTATATCTTCATTATTACGCAGACGTAGTCGCGGGCAACTGCTAGTAGTAATATAAAATACTAAGCATTTACCAGAAATATTCTATATTGTAATCTTTTATTTTAGGGACAGAATTATCTGGCATGAAACAGGTACGACAAGAGTAAAACATTATTAATATAAGAATGTTAAAAATGATTACCATTTATTTTTACGATTTACTACACTATCTCCAAGTACACGAATAATCTCAAGCATTATTAAGACAAGAGTATACTATATACATACTTGGAAAATTCAAATTGCTAGCATAGAGTGGAAAATAGAGAACGTAACATAATTACTGTTTAGTGGCACTTAAGGAACAAAACTCATTAACTTCGGTGTGTTGTTATATGCATGAAATGACATTCCTGCGACGCCCATATCTGCTCAAATTGAGAGCATGCACCGCACGCGGCAGAGCTTGTGCCAGCAAATTTCTCTACGAACATTTAGCGTGATTTATGATGATATATTACGAGGAGACCATGTAGAGGCCCAACTCTAAGATTTAGGGAGCCGCGCGCTCGAACAGGAAATATTTTTCAGCATTTTGAATATTGGAAACTGTTTCAATAACACTTATGCTGTTTAGTCACTTCTTCGTTGATGGCAATATGAGATCAACAAACCGTGCAAATGCATCATAGATTTATATCGGCCTCTTAATGTAGTAATGTTTAGCAGTAATTTTTAACATACGTAGAAGTTCCGTGTCAAAACAAATTGACCCAACTGAATTTGTAAATGTTATATTTGTTGATTTTCAATTTTTTTTAACGTAACAACTGCAATGGTTAATACATAAATTCTAGAAACAAGATATGAAGCAGAATGTATAAAGCTTCGTTATCAGAGAACAAAGTCCTCCGGCGCTTGTAAAAAGGGAATAAAGCGATGTTTACGGAAGCAACAGTCGTGCAATACTCGTAGAAAATGCAACTGTGCCGATGCAGGGGGATTTTTAGCTTTTTATTGCGTTTAAACCTCTGTGAAATCCGCTTGAAACTCTTGTTTCAAAATATAGATGCCACCAGGAATAAGCTCAAACGTCTAAAACCATTAAATATATAGTTTTTAATTTTAGTTTAACATATTTGCGAACTTCAATAATAGTCAAACATAAATATTTGTCGGCAGGCCCCACCGTTATGCTGGCTTATGGAAAATGGAATTATCCAGATTATTTGGACAGCCATTCCTCTCTTTACAACAGACTGGCAAAAATTATAATGCCTTGGCCCCAAACAAGGATATCCTGTTTCATTGGCATTAGGACGAGAAAACACAAACATCAAGACCCAAAACAAATACCTATAAAGTTTTAATATAATTAGTTTTATATTCGAGTGGGGAATATATTCGAATTCGGGACCTCTGCGTCACAGAAATATAATAAAATTTACTGAAATATAATGTGTATTTTATTAATACATATAGGCATTTGTAAATGACGCGTAAAATATGTAAAATATAAATTAGACGAACGTAACCTCGTTGTGCTCTTAAACAAAGAAATAACGAACGATTTTAGTCAAGAGCCATAAAAGCTCATATGTTCCGTACGTCGCACAACTGCTCGACTAGAAAATTTCACCCCGAACGAGTAGACGCCAACAGAAAGGCATTTACGAGTTTTTCATGACCTCCTACAAGACTTGCCGTTTTTACCGACACCCGTAAAATCTTCACGCTCCACTGTCTAGTATTGCTTTAAATTTTACAAAACAACGTGTTTCGTTTATCCCTCTTTACAATTATACAGATAAGTAGGTATATAATATAACAATAGAAAATTTATGATTATATCGGAGCTGTGTAGGTAGATGAAATGGGATGCCATTACTTAGGCGGGAGTCTGAGCGGCTAACGTGACACGACAGCCGCGCGAGCCCCACTCCAACTTAAAACATTGCCATCGCAACTTACAAAACAACACTTTCGTTTCTCATGAGGATATCTGTCACTTAGCTATTACGTGAGAATAATACTTAAGAGCAATAAAACCCAACCAGGTTAACACGAACGGAGGAATATATTTTCAAATTGATACTCTTAAAAGCAACTGCTATTGGCATCTGAAAAATAGATTAAATCGTTAAACGATCAGATATCAGTGAATAGATTTCTCTAGAGATTTTCTGAATATAAAAGCTCTCAGATTCGAATGCAATAGTCGCATTGTAAATAAAATATGATACTTAAACGATGCCCCGGATTTAACCAGGTCATCTAAGTTTGCACATATGACTGTCTCAACCTATGCGATGGAAGTTATAAGCATGATCTAGTGAAGGGAACGAAAACAAACTACTTTTGAAATAGAAATAGACATCTTTCTCGTTACAAACGAAATAAAATGTCGAAGTGATATGTACTGGCCATATGTCTTCATTTCAATGACCATTCATTTGCGATCGGACCGCGACCGCTCGCCTGACCTCCATCCAGATTAATGGCCATTCCATTCTCAGAACAAACCCTAACTTACAGAGTTACTTTACCATCATTTTTAACAAACCTAACTTACTAATAAAGTTTTTAGTTTATCGAAATAATATAGTACATATGCTGCATATTACTTCTAACACCAAAATGCACTTACTCCCCATTATTTGAAAGACAAAGTTCCCCGACAACACACATGTTAAGAAATGCAAACATTAGATGCAACTCGCACATTTGAACTCCAGAATCTGTGCTCTCCCAACCTCACCGCATCTTGCACCTCGCACTAATCTCGCAATCGTCTTGACGAGTAGTGGTGGGTAATTTAGCGTGTTATGTTATCGATAAATAACGTACACTCAGTCGGAAACGAAAAGTGAAATTCATTAATAACACCTAACGTCCTCAAATGTCACTTGCAGACGGTACACGCCGTTCAATAAATAGCTTTATCGATACCTATTCTATATACATACAAGTTAGGCCCATAATGTGAATTTATATAATTTTCTCGATTTAATATAAATTATATTAGCCAAAAGTGTTTGAATTATTTTTATCGACAAAAAAAATTAGCATCACTAAAACGTCTAGGCTCCAGCAGACGTTCCATCTTCCAGCTCTCAAGCTCTGAACAATACTCTATGTTCGTGCAATTGCTCTTACACTATATCTATAGTATGGGCACCTTTTATTACATTATACGGTTGCTTCTGGTCCTAGTTTTCCGCTTGCATGAGTTTTATTGCGAAACGCCACTGATTTGTTGATGAACATTTTTGTGAAAAATTCTGCCTCTAGAAAGATTTTTGGTGAAAAATACTCACATATTGCGACTGCTATAATTGGTTTTTAATGCGATCATTTTACCAATACTGATTATAATCGATAATTAGAATTGTCCTATGAACATTACTCAAAATATTACTCAAATTAAATGAATTTATTATTATTACTATTAGAGGTACAAAAAAATATATTTATTGAAATTAAACCAGTTAATTGCGTAATATATCCGCAGTGGTAATTTCCCTGTGACGTATTAATCCACAGTAAAGATATGGCAACTGTCCAAATGTCCAAAACGTGGAAACAGAACAACTCACACCTGTGAAATGCACTAAACTTTATCCTCGCAAAGTTTATAGATTTTTAATGTTTAGTTGAATTTACTCTGTTTAGAATTTTAAAAATATCATTTCAAATATAATATCTAAATACTGACACTGCTTCAATTAATTTATTAATACATTACTCTTATTATAATCAATTAATTATTTAAAATGTAAGGCAGAGGCAATAAAATTAAAACATTCTCGAAGTTAAAAGTGTAAATCACGAAGCATCAACTTAATAAATAAAATGATAATTATTTTAAAAGATGATTGTATCTAAAGTAAATGAATATAATATATTACTGAAGATAAAACAAAATCTATCTACTACTATTTTTAGTTCACTTTTCTTATTCTTGTAGAAGTTCTTAAAGAGCTCACGAATTGTTGCTTCTAGCATATTAATTACTCTCTCATACATCTTTTCTGGACATGAAGCAATCTGGTCAATAAAGGTCTTCTAGAACGTCCTCTTTTAATACTGATAACAATTTTTGCACGATAAATATAATAAAACTATTTAATGGTAAATATTGTAAACCTTTGGTTCGGTTGCCCTGTGTCATGAGTATTTACGTTAAATACCTAGATTAGGTTAGGTTTTAAGTCTCCGCAAAATACATATGAATAAAAAATTAAAAAAGGTTGCCAACATGGTAATAGCATGTCCGTGTCATAACTCCTTCCAAATGTTTTTTCTTTAGAGTGCACAGCAATAATATTTTAATCCGAACATATTGCAGGCGAGACAATATCCCGGGTATCAGCTTTCACTCCACTTAAGTATTCATCGCATGTTTGTTTGTTGATATTAAACATGACATCTCACTACCACCATTCACTATACGCTGGGTGCTTTCAAACGCTTTCATCCTTTATTTGACCTACTTCTGTTATTTTCATTATTGTTCAGTTATGATAAAATATGTAAAATATCTTTTCCAAATACATATTTTTAGGTATTATTTATTTATTATACAAAACAATTATGTCAAGAATACTAGCTCTCGGTAGAAATTTGATGGAAAATTGTTGACTCTTTACACACGAAATAATTCAAATTAAAATCTCAATAATTAGATCCACTAAGAGAAATATTTTTAAAAAAACGGGACTTTATTCTACAATTATTGAAGTACAATAATTTTGGTCCAACGCTTTAAGTTTCCATTTACTTTTGAGAAGTCAAAATGGTTGTAATAGTAGCGAAGAAGTTTCATTGCGACTGTTTGGCTCGTCAATAAGTCGTATAGCGATGCCTTCACGGGCCATGAAGCGCGCCAGTCGCGAGTAACAAGAAGGGAAATGTTTAAAGTTTCCCCGCCGGAATTTGTTTACTAAACCCCTCCTTGCTAACGCTATGAATCTTGAACGCAACCGGCAAGTGGGCGTACCAAAACAAGCACATTACCTTTTATTTATTGATACGCAATATGTTGGTAGTTTTTATGTGCTGAAATTTTCATGGGTTTACTTTCTATAACAATGAGACCTACGTAATAGTGTCGTATATTTACTTATATTAAATACAAGTTAGCTTATGAAAATCGTTGACGCTTTCTTACTAATTAATATTTCTGAATGCTTATCTATGAAATAAGTCTAAACAGATTTCAATTATATCTGTCACATATTAGGAATATTATTGACATGAGGACCTTAAGAGTTCAAGTTACATTAATGTCTTATTTTTACTGGTCGTTAAGTCTTGAATACAGCATTTAGTACCATACGATCAATTCCAATAATACAGTTATGCTCTTATTAGTTTTAAAGACTGTACACCGCATACGGTACACTGACGCATCGGCATATCCAATAAATGAAGTGATGGTTAACGATATTGTAAAAGGAACATACTGAGAAGGTAAAAGCTAATTTTAAAATATTACTTATTAAATTTTTTTTTTGTGTAATCAACCAATGTCGATTTAATTAATTTTTTAATTACTTTCATGGCCTTTATATTTACGAGGTACTAACATGACTAAGAACTGAATTGTATGACCATTGTATTATACTAATTTAGCACTAACTTTCAGAAAGGATGTTTTCGTGCGGCACCATCCATCACCCAGTGGACAGGCAGCTATCCGCTGTAACCGAGAGCGACAGGAGGTCGAAGTGAAGCCACGAAAGCAACCGACACACGAGGTAATATATGACGCGCGCTCTAAACATCATGTTTTATGCATCAATCCCCAGAACTATATAACTCTGGAATAGTTTTCTTAGAACATCTCGAGCTTCAATAATTCACTTTTTTTTATAAAGCGACCTCTGCACTTCTTAACTCAAATTTAAGTTAGTCTCTTAGAATTTTCAATAGACGTAAGTTTAGGAGTTTTCATAATCTGAAATAATTAAAACGAATCAACTGAAAGTCAGAAGACGTCGATTGATTAAAAAAAAACAAAATAAGCAAGAAAAACAAATATAGATTACATATTATTACATAATCACGACTGAGCGCACCATAAGTATCTGTAAATTAAGTTTAAAGGAATTTCAATAAAACAACAAAATAAAACAGGTACATTTTATTGAAAGAAAATGTACACAGCAAAACAAATAAATAATCTTAGTTTTATATTAGTCTTTAAATCATTAATTCTCATTGAAATAAAATATTATACACATAGTAATCCGCTATATTTACATAATACCATCTCACCAGGGAACATGTCCCACTAACAAATAATTATTATGCACGATTAGTAATTAAGATGGAACCTACGTACATTCCACTTGGATCCCGCTTCAGGATCCACCAGATAGATCAAAGTGGAACGAGCTCATTAATGACTAAATTATAATATCGATCTATAAAGAAAGTACAATCTGAGACTTTCTATTGATATCTGTAATCACATATATTCATAATAAATATATCCACATTGAATTCTAACAATTATTAATTATAATGATAACAAATTGCCTATAAAATGCACATATTTAATTTGCTACTTTTAATTTTGGTACTAACTACTTTTATAATAAACAATCTGAATTAAATTAACTACATTTTGCAGGAAATTTTTCGTAAAGCGTCATCCTGCGTAAGCGAACCTGACATGAACACAACCAAAACGAAGAATCTAATGTGAAACTTTTAGTCATCATGCTCGATGGTAAAATTAGTACCCATATGCTAATTCTGCTTTGGTCGTCTTCGCGTTGAAGTTCGTCCACGCAAGATAGCAATAATATAATATAAAGGCCGCAAACAATATAAAAATTTGCACTTAAAAATAATGTTACTAATAATAACGTGACGAACTGAGTACCGTTAGCGTGTAGTTACACTACAACGTCTATACTGTTTATGATTAAGAACTAATACTTGCGATGAGGTGTATAAAACCTATAATGTCCACCAATAAAAAAATCAATACCACTATGATAACAATTAAAATTAATTTACATAACAATAAACAAGAATGCGATTGCTTAATACAATACAATTTCTGTACAAATCCTTCACTGCTCCAACACTTTACAACGATTCGTATCATATATTACTGTGTAATTTAAGAAAGGGCCTTACATCCTTAAAAAGGTAGTGATTATAACGCAGCATATTAGTGAAATAAAATGAAAAAATAATAGTATTGTTTTTTAATTAGTGAAATTCTTAAAAATGTTGACGAGTATCTGCATCATTGATCATAAACAACAGCATGCTTGAGTGACTTTCAAGTTAAAACAGAATAACCTCAATTAATTAAAAAATCTTTACAATAATATTACATTATCAGCTGCAGAAGATACATTATTAATGTCAATTAAAAGTGACATAATTTATAATTGGACATCGACGGTGACACCTTTAACAGTTGTAAAATATGATAAAACAAATTGTAAAGTGTAGTAACAAAGCAATAAGAAGCAACAACGATGTTTGATATAATTTACATAAATAATAATCAAATGAAGTACCTGTGGCGCTCAGTGAGCGACAGGCTTTATTGTCAATTACATTGTCCATACAACCGCTAAATACAATAATGATCATAATCTGACTAGAAACCATCTTAAAACTATTACATTCTAATAACACACATATAAAAATTTTACATTGCATAATATAGATTTTTTTATTGAATATTTAAATTTACACATAAAATTGTACATAACATCGATGACATCGTAATGGTATTATTATGTTATAATAAAAGAGGAAATTTTGTTAAAGTCAATCGTTCGAATTATTTTCATGCAAAATTCTGAGCAAACCATTCGATAATTCATTTCTTTGTGACACTGAGGAGCTTGTAATATAGAAACACTACTAACAAAATATGAGTCAAAAAAATTGTAACTATTATTAATGCACGTGTTCGTTGTTGTTTTTTTTCTGTCGTTACTACCTTAGGTTTAGTCTCTCCCTGATGATCTGTGTCCTAAGTGTGTTTCCCTAAACAAATATTAAATAAATTATCGAATGTATATTTAGAATTTTGTATTAAAAAATTCGTAACAAATTCACCTTAACACATGTAACTATAGATACTTATATATAAAATTGAGTGCACAATATAACTATCTAAACCCATTGCACGGCAACCGAGAACCATTTTGGACCCGCAGGGTTAATTATTTTGGAAGAATAAAAGGTCTATTCCGCCATGCCTTTGGGGTGTTTATGTGAGACAATAATCATTTATAATTATTCTAATCTAATATTTATTAATTGGATTCAGTGACGAATGAGTTATTTTATTTGTTTGAGTCGACAAAATTTATTCACCATTAAAAGCTATTTACTACACTACTACATTGGCTACGACAATGGCTTATTAAAAAATGTAAGTATAAGATACACAAATGTAGTGAAACTTGAATTAAATTATTATCTTTAATAATTACATATATAAAATAAGTCATTTGTCTCTGAACCCGACTGGATATGCTTTTTAGTTTATTTATCGAGATTCACTAGGTAAAATACTTTTAAAAAACGCATCGACCAAGAAATTATTAATAAAAAACGAGTGTTAATATTGTTTTTTACATAATTAATATAGGCCGTTTGTATAGCACGGTGATAATTTAGAATTTATAAAACCTGAAATACACTCCTCGCAACATGAATAAGACCCCTACATTTTTACTAATTTTCTTTAATGTTTATTAAAATAATTTCATTACGATAATGATACAAATCTTTTGTTGCATATTGCGTTTATTAGTATACTTTGTTGCGCAATAGTTTACGAGACAGCGTCTACAGACAAGTTTATGCATGTTGCAGTGCGCCGCTTGAATACGACCACGAGTAACTTGCGGCAGTAGAGTTGAAGAAGCAAAAGTGTGTGACGTTGAGGTATTGTTTTTAGAGAAAAGAAAATTGAGACTTAAAAATCTGTTTTATTTCAATATGGGTAAAAAAAAGTGTTTAACCTTAGAAGAACAAGGAGCTATTCAAATTTTGCATGAAGAAGGATATTCTAACAGAGCAATTGGCAAAAAAATTGGACGGTCGCATCAAGAAGTGAGTAAATTTCTCGAAGATCGTAAAAATTACGGAAAAAAATTTAAAGGACGTACAAAATTCGCAACTACATCAAGGGAACGTCGAGCAATATTACGTGAAGCATTCATGTTGCGAAGAGTGTATATATTTAATTCTTGATCGATACATTTTCAAGAATTTAAGTTTAATATAAATATTGTTAGTTAATGAAAATGGGAATCCCTAAAATTATAAAATTTCTACAATAGTATATTAACTTTAAGGGTGGTTTGATAAACTACGTTACCTTTAAAGAAAAATTGGTCCACCAAAATTTCACTAATATTTTGTTGTCATCGAACATTCCTTTGCCGCGGCCCATCACTAGCGGCGCTGGAAGCTAATTTTGCTGTACTTTTTTTATTAACTTTTTTACTTTTTATACATTTTTTTGTTTGCTTTTTAGGTGGCTCCACTTCAACTGGTAATGCTTCTGCCGTAGCACTTTCGTCTGACAGATCTTTGCCGACTGCTTTCTCGGACTTCTTGTCCAATTCCGCCATCGCTTCTTGTATTGCATTTTCGAGATTTATGTTTAATTTCCTACTCCTGGAAAACACAATAAGACGTTTTAATCAGCTATTATATTTTAAATTTACTATTATAGTATTATTTCAACAGTCCTCCATGAGTTGTGTTTTTCGCAACAACTACATTCAGTTGGGTTAATACATTTTACATAACTCGTAAAAGCAGCTCTTATCGTTTAAATGCCATTACTTGAAACATACGTATCCATGATATAAAAATTTGACATAAAATAGTAAAGTACACTCGGAAGTATATTTATTTGTCATGTTAATGAGACATGAGAATAACAATTATAACAAATAACATTAGGAATAAACGGTTCCGCGTGTAGTGCCCTCATAAGTATTCCTAAAACTTATAGAACCGGCTGACGACATATTTTACCGTTAGAAAGAGATAGCTTATAAAACGTTCGTAAAAGAAAGAGATAGAGTTTAAAGCGCACACACGTGTTAATGTACAATGCGTTTCATAAACTCACTTCCTATGCTTAGTTCTGGCGGCATGATGCGCTTCTAGGCCTTGAGTGAGAGTGAGCAGTTTCCCAGGTGGTACCAGTCCCAGGGCTTTGTCTGCTCCGAACCAGCGCACGGTCCACCTCCCGTCTGCGTCGAGGGCCAGCAACTTGCCGGGCCATGACGCGTACCCTTTCACCGGGCCCCATACTAGTTGACCCACTTGCAATTCACTTTCTACTTCTACACTCTCTCCGGTTTCTTCTTCCATGCTTGTATCTGTTATGTACGTCTTTGTCATTCACAATATTATAATATTGTTATTTATTTAGTTAGTACTTATGTTTTGTTTTTGTTATACCGTCACCATACGTTTATTAGCGATCGTTATGGGTAAAGCTAGTTATTGAATGTTATAAACTAATTTACACAATTATACAAAACAATATCATACTTTCACAATTGACAGTAACAATTGGTAACTCTGCGCATTTTTAGTGCCTTTAACTGAATGATGGCATATTCAAAATGAAATACCTACTTCAGGTTATTCAGTTAAAGACATAAATAATAATATGAATACAGACCAATAATAATGTTTTGAGTTTAAATAATTTGAACACATATGTATATCCATCACCGAATCGAAGAAAAGTGCTTTTTGTTTTACTTACAACAATGAACAGATGAAATGATGGTGGCTTTTACAATGATGCGTTAGTAATGGTTCCCAATTTTTGTGAGCCAATTTGCGTTACTTCAAATGTGGTGCAATGGAAAGCGACAGAAAGCCTGTATTTGTTTGGAACACTCCAACATCTTTATCTGATTAGTTTCCAGTACACCCCTTTATTTACACAGCTGTATCTTGTATTAACCCAACCGAAAGAAAACCAACGACCGATAAATTCGTTTTACGTAGAAGCTGAAATGTACCACAACACATGTCAGTAAGTATGTTCTTGTAACGAATGACGTCACCGATCCAAAACCAATACAAGACACAACGTCGTTTAATAATTTGGAATTTTGTTAGCTGCGATTAAAGCGTGAAATGGTTCTGGAACACATTAGTATTGTGGCAAAAATTATTATTTGCATTTCGAGTTACAATGACATTTACTCATTCGTCAGCAATGTAAAACACATTAAGCCAATGAATTAGAGGTCCCACGATTAAAGATTGCATAGTAAGAATTGAGAATAGCAAAAGGGGGGCAAAGCTTATTAGAATGAATAGAACTTACCGTTTCCTGCGCCTAAATTATGTCTGTCGTAACGTTTTTGTGCCTGTGTGCCGTCTGGTGTGTTTCCTTGTGGCATATAATGTCTCTGTGTGTAAGTAGGCGGGGACTTTTCCGGTATATGTATTGTTGTGTCATATTCCATGTCTTTGGGTGGCCCGTGCACCATGGAGTAATTAGTACGCATTATTTTGTCTTGTCTGTAAGGGGATTGGTCTGAGAATTCGTTCTTTCTTTTATATGAGGGATGTCTGTCATAGTAATTTGTGGGTGTGATTGTTATGCTCTGTTGATTGTTAACTGAGGTGACACTGATTGTTTGGTTGTAGTCAGCTATGCCGCGTGACGGACCCCGGTGGTGGCGCATAATGTGCACGTTTGACATCGCATCTGGAATTCATAACAATTACATCAGTAATAATTTCGACGTCTTATCATAGAATAATTGATATAAATCTTAATTCATACTTTGTGCATCATTTTCTGTCCCATATTCAACTGGCACGCCGGGCCAAGAGTGTTCGTTTTGATCGGCCATGTCTTGTTCACTACTTGACACACATTGCACCATTGCCTGTAAAATGTAACATTAATTTTTAGTATATTTTATATGATAACATAATCAATGCATTAACTGAAACTCACCAGAGAGCTGTTGTCGTTGGGTTCTGGCGATTTAGTTGTTGTATCCGCATAGTTGTGTTGTTGGGGTGCAGTGTATAATCGTGGGCTACATGAAGCTTCTAATGCACCTAAAGGACTGTGTGTCGTCGTATCTGGCTGTCCACCAGTGGGCGACTTAACACCTCTCTGTACGTTAACGAATGTTTGTGTAGAAACTGAATGTCGGAACGATTCTTCATCATCCAAATCCTTAATATCACCATTATCATTATCCAATGACACATACTGAATGTTATCCTTTCCTTGCTCTGATTGGTTGCCGTGATCAGATGGTAACAGTTCAACGTAATTGCGATTCTTTATTTGATTCACTTGTTTACTCAACAACATGTTAGGATCGATGCTCAATCGTGAGCTCCCATTGGCTTGTATGTTTTGTGTTATTGCAGGTAAATTATTCGTATGAGGGTTTGATACTAAAGTAGTCTGTTGCTGAACTATAGTAGTATTTTGCTGAACAAATGTTTGGTTATTTCTATTATTGGATGTACTTATGTTGACGGATTTGGGCGAGAGAGGTACCATTACGGTTTGTCCCATTTGATTTGTCTGAATAAAATCTTGTTGAACATTAGATCTAATCTGATGCGGGTTTTGATATGTTACATTGGTCGGACTTAAATTAGTAAGCAAAGGGCTCAATTGACTATTAAAATTTGGACTATTTACCATCACTTGGCTGTTTGGGGATAGAAACTGTGCACCTGGACTATGTTGCGATTGTATGATTTTTCCTTGTTGATTTTGTGTTCTAATTACAACACCTGTGTTGGTTCCCGCTGCGAATACGCCAGAATTTTGTACAGGAGTTAGAACATTCTGCCCATTCACTGTTTGCAGCTGCAACTGTACACCGGTCGAGTTATCCTGAATGATAGTTCCGTCTGTGGTCATCATCATTCCTCCTATATTTGGCACAATAAATTGTTGAAATGTGGGAAAATTAGACATCACGCTACCGGTATTATTCAACAGATTCACCGGTTGAAGTAAATTAATTTGTTGTGATGGCGAAGTGTTTTGAATTATTTGCTGAGAGCCAAAATTGTTAGACGTTCCCTGACCACTCATTACAATGTGCGGTGTGCCCGATTTGCCAGGTACTATTGTTAGAGCTTGCAACATCGGCGCCGAATTAATATTATTGTTCGGAGACAGTTGAAATCCTCTGGGCGAGAACTGTGGACTTGTATTATGTTGAGGGGACGTATGATGCACCATAATGTTACTTTGTTGAGGAGCTGTTATTTGTAGGACATTTGTTACGTTTGTTGTGTGATTATTTTTCTTCTTTTTGCTCTTTTTCTTCACACCTTCTGGTGACAACATAGTCATGCCTTGAACGAAACTTTGACCAGTTTTAATATCAATCTGCTGTGGACTAGTATTAGGGGACTGTCTCGAAGTTACTAGACCGCCTGTTACTATTTGGGGTAAAACATTGTTTTGTTGAACGACCTGGTTGTCAACCATCATAGACGGCTGTAGTACAAAGGGCGCTGGTAAAGTATTGACTACTACAGTCGGCGTATGAACAGCGCTATTACCCGCTGTTGGACCCACTTGGCTTATAGATGCGGTCACATTCGTTACAACGGCTGACACTTGCGTAGGTGACATTATCGAAGTCACTTTGGGTGGCGGCGGTGGCATTGGACTTCCACTAGATATCATTAATTGTTTTGAAGAAGATATTAGAATTTGGTTTGATCTAGTTGACTTCTTTCCTTGCGGCGAGATAATTGAATGCCGATTTTCACATTTACTGTGTGTTAAACTTCCAATCACATTTTGTACCATTTCAAGTGGTGATTTGGATATCATATTTTGTGCTGTCGTACCGGCTATATGCAGTGGATAACTTGTGGGTAAATTGACCGAGTTGATGAATGGATCCGGTTGATTGTTAGGAATAGCGTAAGATGTCGCTAAGTTGACACTAGGTGGAGGTGGCAGTCTTATGAAATTTGCCGTCGAAGCATTAATAGATGTGGTCGCAGTTTGTGCTTTTCCAGCTAAGACTGATGTTATAGTGTCCCTCGTCACAGAGAATCCCGCGGCCATAGTAGTGACATAACTCTGCACATAGCTAGCTTGAACGAGAGTTAAGGGTGGACCACCACCAAGATGCGGTGGAGGACAATAGCCGGGCATCATATTATAGGGCCTCTTTCTATTATCGGCGAATATTAAATCTTCAGGCTTTTTGACACCAGGTTTCACTCCAACGAGCGATATATTCCCGACCTCCATGAGATTTTTATTCACGTTGTGGTTGGATATAAAGTGCATCAATTGAGGCCCAGTGAGCGGTGCTGGACCAGGCGTGGGCGGATTACTATGTGCGGGGCTGGGTGTGCACTGTGCGTGAGGAGTATCTGTACTACGAGAACTGTTAGACGGTGTCGGAGATGGAGCTATTCGCTCTGAAACATGACTCGTACTCACAACACCCGAGTCCACATCTGAAAATTGTCCTCGTTCTATATATGTAGATGAGGTCACCGGATTCTCATCCCCACTATTTTTAGGACTAGAATTAGCGGAACTTCCTTCTGAATCCATTTTATGGAACACATTTTGTCGTGGAAAATTATGTCGCCGCATTGAATAATGGTCGTTACAATTCATTCTGCCAGGAGTACATGCTTTACTACAACAGTCCATCATTATCTTATCAGGTAATACGCTGCTATCTGGTGTACTATTTGGTGAAGGTGATGGATGCGGCACCAAATTGCTTCTAAACGATTGAGGAGTCATTTTACACTTCTCAGCTTCAATTTGATTGTTTATATAATTAACGTTAGAATTTTCATAATGATTCTGCTCATACGTGTGATTCATTCCAACTTGTCTGGAGATTGTGTTATTAAGCAACGCCGTCTGTTGCGCTAGATAACCGTTAGGGTCATCCATGAATGAAGGTATTGGATTATTATTACTCTGATCACTACATAGTCGCTTAGTTTCTTCTAAAATTCTCATACCATTATTTCCATACGTCATATTCTTATTCTCAGCAATAGCCTTCTTCTTGGATTTTTTCTTCTTTTTAGGGCTTTCTGTTGGCCAGTGTTGTTGTTGATTTAACACGGTGTAATGTTGGGGAAGTGGAGGCACTCTCGAACACATGGATTGGTTAATCTGCTCATTATTTGGAGATAAATTGAAGCTGTTTCCATTACTAGAACTTCCCGAAGTATCTTCAGCGCCATGCACAATACCTTCATCATAATCGTCATCTAATCTATGTAATTTAGGACTAGGACTTGGCACTGGCTGAGCGTCACATCGCTTCACTTGCCAAGGTGGAGTTTTAGGATTTGTTTTCACTACAGTACCATTTTGTATAACCACATGGCCTTGGGGTATGTAATTGTTTTGGCATGGAGACTTTCCATAACCGCTGTTCTCACCCATCTGTGGTCGAAATCCCTTCATCGCTAACTCAATCTGTTTCTGATTTTGTTGTATGAAAATCTGCTGTTGTTCGTTTATTTTTTGCATAACTTCTGGAGTAAGAGCCTGATTTAAACCACAAAATACTTGAGATTCGTCGTCCTTGGTAGATTGCTTTAATAAGGTCTGATTTAGTTGATGATTAGTTAATTCTAAAATAACTTTCTTTTCATCCTTCAAGTCATGCTCATGCAACGGTTGTATTATTTTTACACCCTTCGCTGTGCCGGTATTAACACCAATAATTTGTCCATTTGTTCCAATAACAGGTTGTCCAAGATTTAATGTGCCTGGCTTTTGCGTTGATTCCGGATTAATCCAACCGCTGTTAACGGTGAGGTAATGTGAACCGGGCCTTTGAATTTGATAATCAGTTTTGTTGCACTCATTGTTTTCCGGGGCATTGCCAATATTTGTATTTAAATGTTGTGTATTATTAAATGCGGGAGGACATGATTGGCTGTTAACACGCATTGGAACGACAGGTGATCTAGCCCTGCATTGGTCGCCATCTTGTTTGAAGTTCTGGAAAGTTACGATGGCATATTAGAATTATACAAAAGTAGTTTGGCACTGATAAATAACGCCTCTGATAGTATCATAGGCTATATAAATTTAGGATCGGCAGTCTCTGATAATGCAACCTTAGTCAAGGGGAAACCATAAGAGATAAAGGAAGGAAAATATTATGAAATTATGAAAGAATTAAAATAAAATAAAAAATAAATAAAGTACGTATATGGGCCGACAAGTAACAATCAGTATCAACATCAACATATTATATATAAATAAGCACTCACTTTGTATTCTGTAGGTTTTTCTTTTTGCACCACTAGTTGATTTCTGACATTTGATGCCGCAGACCGTCTCTTCACCTTCTTTGTAACCACAGCGATCTCCGAACCTGAATAAATAAAATAAATATATATCAAATACATTTGCTTATGTACAAAAGTATATATAAAAACTCACGAAGTAATATAAAGTTGCCTTTACAAAGTAAGCAATTTGTCTAAACTAAATAAATTCAATACTGCGTCATTGAAAGTTCAGGGAGAAGACGACCGCTTGACTTTAGCCCGTGTCTCGGTCGTCGCTCGCCAGACGATTTTATATTTTACTTCGTAACCCTCTCTCCCAACATTAAAATCCATTTTTGTTCCATTCCATCCAAATACATTTGTTCAGAAGTCTAGAGGTCGAACCCTTTACGAAACCATACTTCTCCATGAGGGTGATTTATTTCAAGAGAATATAATAATTTTGTATTTAATATAAAACTTCGATGTCAATACAAAAATAGATCATATATTATAAAAACAACCTTTGAAACAAATTAAAAACTCGAGCACAAATCACAACCCCCACACAACCCACGAGTTATTCCGAAGTCAATGAAAATTAATTTGTATAACAACAAAAACAGTCTGCGAACGCGGGAAAAGGAAATGTAAATTCAATAGCGAGGGACGGTGAGCCCACTCCGTGATTGACCCATTTGTATCGTTAACGAGGTCAATATTTAAGTAATTTTAGGTTGAACTTACTAATCTATATCAATATAAGCGATTGATCATCTTTAACATATTATTATTATAATATTTAATAAAATAACTCATTTATTTATAGAACAGTGATTAATTCTAGTTTCATTATTTACCTAAACGACTGTGTAGATCACAATTACTCTTCATTTAAACTCCGTAATAACATCAACCTAAGACTGTTTATTAAAATTATTAAAAGTCATCCGACCTTGTAATTCGATCGCCTCGGTACATAATTAGTTAGTGAGCTGCGTATAATACCGTTATCTATTTGCACATTATCTGGCAGATTTGCAATTAAAATAGGGGTTGTGGGTGGCGAGTTGGCGCGCTAGGGTGGCCCGCGACCGGCAGATCAATAGTCGCCGGGGTGCGGGCGGCATACCCGCGCCCACGTCTCCTCCACACCGGCTCCGATTGTTTCAAATTACGCTCGCCCTTTGTTCCCACCACCGATCGACTCTGATGTATTTTTTGTTTTCTCTAAACGGCTAACTTCCTTTGCGGTAATTACGCAATGCTGCGGCTCTTTACGTACACTTTTCCATTTGGATGCAAACGCTCCTTTCTCTGTTGTCAACTAGCCGAAACACGTACACGACACATGCATTAAATACATGTTATTTTACTTAAAATACAGTTTATGTTCTAACAGGGATTAATGTTAGCTTATGCAAACACAAAGGTAACAATAGTGTATGCAAGGTGTGGACATGAAGATAAGTAGCACGGGTGAAGTGGGTGGTTGCCGGGGATGTCGGCCGCTGACGAAGTGCAGTTACCCGCTATTCATACCACACTGCAACCCTCTCCCACCCCACTACTTGCTGCCACTTAACACAAAGAGACCGCTCTCTTGCTACTCTTTGTAGTAAGAAACAACTATGATCTCGATACGATTACTTTCTCAATGTTTCTTAATGTATGTTTTTATTTTGTTCTATTGGGAAGCAACTTGAGTATGTTAAGAATAATTAGATGTTTAAATCGACTTGTTAAAATCGTTGTTCCTGTATAATTGATAGAGCAACTGAGGTTCGCTCCATACTCGTAATTAGATTGAGTGGAGCTGACTGCCTCGTCTTAGTTGCACCCACAGTCATTACGCCCACCATGATCGGACAATAACGGTTAAGCAGAATTAACGGACTATCATTTTAAACTTATAAATGAAGATGTTTAAGTAGACAATACATGTATTTTTTATGTGAACAATGTAATTTAGCTCGGAGTGTATTATAAAAAGGGCTGCATGAAGGGATGGACAATGCACAGCGACTACTGAAATAAAGTGCTGTTGGCTCTGAGGGAAATGAAATAAGGATAACAAGACGTCCGTTTGGTTATTCGGTCGCCTCATGAATGCCGAGCAACATCCACTGAACACAATTTGCCTCTGTTATTCCGTCGACAATTTTCTTCTCATTTCATGCCTTCTCCCCTCTTTCTTATGACATGAATAATAATTTGTTTATTGTTATCTCATGTTGGCTGCTCATTTACAAAATTAAACACTGAGCTAATAGTTTTCTTTTTTTCACACAATTCGCTGTTAAATATAATTTATTTTTCTGCTACAAGTTGTTTCATTTGTTTTTGTCATAACTGGGTCATTATTTATTATTTACTTCACCTTTCTTTTGATCTATCTGCGGAGGCGGAGTGGCGGAGGAATTCCCTCGTGCTTGAAGCGTAGCTAGAAGTTTCCTTTTGTGATTACACAGCTTCGCCAGCTCCGGGCCTGTTGGCGTTTGGTATGGCTTACTCCCCACCTGGAATAAAACAAAAACTATTATTTAAACATTACTTGCAAATGAAAGTATAGGTAGCACGAGTTTTGTAAATGGACACAAGGTTATAATTGATAACTGAATGTAGCAAATTACAACATAAATCGCCAACAGTACAACGTCAATGTGAAAGTATATTTGCAGTTAGAGTTATCAAGTAGCATTGAATGCTAACTCCGCTTTCTGTGATTTAGTAGTCTGCACGGGTGGAACGAGAGTGTTATGTTGCTTTATGCAACGTTGTATCTGTGAACATGTCCGCTATTCATTACGGACGGACGCCCACTGTGCACCGCTGCACACGCAAATTGCACCCTGGACGCCCGCAGATAAACAACGAAACAAAACAGCTTCCAACAGAGGAATATACATGCGGTAGCTTTTGCATTAATTTGTCGAGTATCGGATGCCGAATATACGTTCGATGTAAATAAGCAAAACTTATGAGAGAACATATTTGTGCGAAAACATCGACATGTCAATTTTATCGATATTTCAATAGATGGAACTTTTCTCATATAAACTTCTTCCTCGATACGAACCTTTATTATCAGATTTCTCGCTAGACACGTGCTATTCTCCGCGCTTCACGTTCAGTTGCACTTCATATTCCAGATAAGATTTATTTCCGATGCAGTACTATAAGACGTAGTTTATGTAACTTTATGAAACTTTTACGGCATATCAAACTAAAATTATATTCATAGTACAACCTTATTAAATATTGTTGTAATTCCATCATCCGCAATTTGTTGAAGGCATGTCCTTGTACAACTTAGCGTACAATCACATTTGAAATTTGAACAAGAATTTTGTTTTGTATACTCTTACATACAAAGTTACCTACTTGAGGCTTGGATATGTGCGGTTGACCTTCACCATAGAAAATCAATTGAAATTAACAATTAATATACCTATTACCTTGGTAGTTATGACGAATTTGAAAGCGAACAAAGAATAAAACATTGCTGTACGAATATAGTTTAATTAGAAAATTAAAAAATATATATTGCAGATTATGCGTCAAAAAATCATGTAGATTAACATATTTTTGAATTTAATAAGAAAGTCATATTTTAATTCTAGTTAAGTATTATTAAATATAAAAACAATATTTTGAAAAATGAATACAAAATTAAATAGGAATAATTTATATCATTCAGTAATTGAGAGTGGTACATCGCACGCGTTACAATTAGGGATTAGGACAACAACGGACGGGTCATTTCAATATGAAACCAATCAGCGTGATGGATGTTACTACAATGCCCTTGTGTCGCAATATACATTATAATATACGACTGCTAATAACAGCCCACGACAATAATATTACTGTCGAGTTAGATATAACCTAGCGTAATTTCTTCATAATTACCACTGTGTACATTTTATTGTTATTATGTATTGCACTATTGTCCTTGGTGGTTTGAACTGCAATCTGAATTTCATGTTTGTTTAAAAACAACTATAAATAACCTTCATTTTATCGACTACGTCACAGAACAGTGATGGCAAACTATTACACACAACTACATGTCATTTTTTCTGAAACAATTTAGATGTGGCTATGCCCTATAAACAAACAATATTGATAAAAATTCATCGCACTCCTCGAAACAAAATCGAAAAAAAATACATTTCTGTTAGATTGAGGAAAATTTATCTCTCTTATTGCAATTTAAGCAAAAAGGTAAACAAAAATAAATTATTTCCATTAAATACCAATATTTCTCGATTAATGCTGTGTCCAAATTATTTTGTCGTGTACGTAAGATAGCACGCGTGCTTATGACACGTCATCCCTTTCTTAATGAATCTTGTACATTTTTTGTTTTAAATCATTAAAGTTGATTTCTTGGCTGTACTTTGGGACAATGGCAGCACGAGGACGAAGGATACATAAAACGTGACATTTGAAGATGACTCGGGGACGAAGAACATACAAGCATATTTGACCTAAAGTAAAACCAGTCAGAATAATAAAAGTTGCTTAATGATTAAAAAATGTAATAACATTTGTTTATGATACGTATCGCTGAACGCAATCAACGATTGGTAATACAAAATTTCTAATTTAATGATATTATTTTTATTTGTAAAAGTTCTCGTCAATTAAGAACTCATTATGTAATTTTCCAATTTATCCTATCAAAAGAACACTATTTACGACGATATGCCGATCGACTTTTAGAACACATGTTTGGTATTAAATAAATCTTTAAATAAACCTAATGCGTTTGTAAACCAATACAAAAGATAATTCAACAACACACTTGCAAATGCATACAACATTTGCCCCAAAATAAAATCGACAATATATTTACTACGCAATCAGATAATACATAATGAAGTTTATTAGGGCGTAGGTAATTCGCTTGTCCATTAATAGGGTCAGAGAGCGTTTACACGCGTCGTTCATTTACGCAAGAGTATCGAACGTCAGTGGATAATTTGTCTTTTGGGCGGAGAGTGCTTGTGTCACTGATTAAAGAGGACAATCAGGTTATGTTGTATCGCCATCCTCTCTTGTCACGACAATGTTCTATCTAGAGGCTATTGTATTTACTAATAAAGAGTTTATTGGTGAATTAAGTTTTCTTTTACAATAGTCTGTGTGAGGTGTTCAGACAAAACGAAATGAGTGTGCAAGCGACAGAACGAATCATTGAATAAATTATTCTATTGGGTTTTGTCAAGATTAAATAAAATACATTTAAAGACAGCAATAGAAAACTGTTTAGGGTAAGCAAGTCTTTTAATAGCATTATGTTTGTAAAGACGCAATATAAATGGGGAGAGGGTCGTAAACACAGCAACCTACCTTCTATTGAATTTATGGATGGCCTTGACCTAGAAAGAACCACAAGGGAGCTTTTATCCATGGAAAACATCAATTGCCTAAAATAGCTACAATGTAAAAGACAATGGGCATTATAACATTCCATCAGGTGGTCTAATGCCTTTTGTTATCACATTAATACACCTTTCACAGGTTATTCGCGGACACAACTAAAATGAAAGATATTATTCATGCTATTTTATAAGTATAAGGTATGTTAGTAAGGCCTATAAACGTCAAAGTAAAACATTAAACTAAAACAAAACACGATGTGTAATTTTATAATGCATAAACTATACATACAAACTGTACACAAGTAGTAAAAACAAATATATGGCTCCATTCTGGGCACATCGGGAGTCGATCTCACTTTTACAATGGTCAATAAACAAAGGGCGCAAACAAAGCCGAAGTCAGTACCGAGTGTTGCCGCCTTTCCACCACCTATATTCTGGACTTTAACACAATTCGAATTTATTACCTGAAATAGATGGGACATAAATCCATGTACCAGGAGTATAGAAGTATACAATGCTAAAAGAATATCATTTGCAAACTTTAATTAAAAAATTGTTCAGTATTACGACATAGCAATTAGAATAATATTAATTCCTTAATAGAGTTCAATACAATAAAAAATATATATTTATTTATTATTTTTGCACCGATAACAAGTAAGTATGAGCAAATGCAAAACAAACAAAACCCGAATACAATGTTTCAATAAAAAAAGTGAAATTATAGACACACAATGTAAATTCTCTAAAAAAAATTTCCTCACGAAATATTTCTAAGAATTTATTTAATTTAAAAAAAAACGGATTCTCTATCATCTCCGCAATGTAAAACCTGTACGGAGTATGCAGCTGTAGCTTGTACGTCAACTATCTCACCATCTGTGCAGCCGAGCGTATCGTGTGAAACAAATGCCCATACTACGAACAAATAAACTATAAACACGCAATTTAAAACACACATATATTCATTGGCAATCGCATATAGAGAAGTCTTTCCATTAGGGTTTGTATTAGCGCAGCCATCCATCGAAACGTCTCGTCACGGAGATTCATTTCTATCAAACAATATGATTTTATAACGGTACCCGCCAATGGATTGCTGATATAATTAATATTATTATAGATTAAATGTGAAATATCTAATTGAATGCGATGCGGACGAAATCCAAAATAGACAATAAATTACTAGGTTATATAAAAAAAACACAAACGAATGTTTAAAAAATAAAAAAAAAAACAATTGTGATCAGATTCTTATATTCCTTGAAAGATTTTATAAATAATAAATAAATAAAACGTTTATTTTTTAAAATAAATATTACAAATTTGTTGCCTTGGCGCCAAAAACCAGTGTAGGTTTGTTTTGGAAATCACATACCATAAAGAACAATTAGGTATAAGTATATGTCGAAGTTTTTATAATATAAATAGTACATACATACAACATTCAACCGTATATGTATATATAATATATAGTATTTAAAAAAGAAAGGCAATAAACATACAAAGTGTAATATAGGTAGACAATTCACGGATATAACAGAACGTTTATTAATGTAATCGGTAGTAAAGCATAAGGTTAGAGAACGGGGCTTGTTGGTTACTTTCTCCGAGCAACGAGAAAGTCAGCGACGACGACGAGATACCGCCCCGCCGCGTGAGCAACAACACTACTAACTATGATCAACGTTTTGTAGACTAAATGCATAGATACATAATCTGAGTAGTTGTAATCTAAATTAAGTTCAATAACTTTGATTGTTTGTTTGGAGAATTAACGGAAATATCGAACTAACTGGTTAACTGTTATTGTTACGGTTAAATTATTCACTGACAATGTCTTTATTATTGAATATATATTTTGTAATATAAAAACTAGAAACAAAAAATAATGAAGTTCTTATTTTATTTAATGTTTTATATTTAATAAAAACGTTATAATACATCATAAGTACTAAAACCACTCGAACTTTTAAAATCAGGTTATATAACTTTATTATTGTAATTTAAAATGATATGGATTGTACGAGGAAGGATGTTGGCAATTACTAACCAATTGATGCGTCGTAAAAATATGTGTATCAACTATTAATTAATTAATGGAGTGGAGATCTCATAAAGACGATCATAACAAGATGGGTAAATAAAAAAATCTATTCGAATCACGTGATTTCGTAGCCTTCATTCTAAAGATAGTCAATTAGTCATCAATACGATTGTGACAAATTGCGCTTGCGCGTTCCGAACACCTACAATCATATATGTTCATAATAAAATATTTACCATTTACAGAATTTTAATCTGGTCAATACCTACCGATAGAGTTATCCACTAAATAAGCAAATCTATTTGCCAACAATTCATATTCATTAAGCAAATATAAATTGACAAGGCGCGGCAACCAGTCCGAAAGGCTGACAAAACTTTATCAAGCTCATTTAATGCCAAGTTTAGATGTTGAAAACATGGCCAGTGCCCATCGTAAACCTGTCTTATAATAATCTTTAACGGCACACTTAAACAACAATGTAAGTAGGTATCCAATATTCAAAAGAGTACCATAAATGAAGACAATATCGAAAGTCGAGATCGTGCGTGACCTTACGCGCCGGCGCTGTTCAAATGTCACTGGTAAGGCGAGCCAGTTATCTGAAGCAATCACGGAAACCTCGGCACACAACGGCCTCTCGTGGACGAGGAAACCTATAACAACTAGTAGAGGCTACGAAACGAGCGAGGTCAACCATCAAAAATGTCAATATAATTTAGACAATATTAAATTGTACAATCGAAGAAGAACAAAGTAATCGTATTAAAGTTACTATGTTGTTATACGTACTTGATAATGAACAAAAACAATATGATAACGCGGAAATTACCAGACTATTTGATAAGACATTTTATGTCAAACATTTGTATAATTAAATCGAACTCGTTTATGCAAATTTTTACTAACTTAACTCTGCGCAAACAAAAGTATATAATCATAGACATTTATACTTGATTTTGTAAATAACAATACTCTTTGACAAATTTAAAAGAGTTATGATGGCTTATTATTGATTGCATGGTCCATATGTTTGATGGCAATCATGTTACGCAACGGTCTCTTAAATTAGATCATACTCGCAAATAACCTCGGACATTAATACAGAATTTAATTTAAAAACCAATTATACAATTTAAAATAGCTACGAGAAATAATGATGAAGTAAACAACGAGGAAGGAATAAAAAAATATTAATAATGTTATAGATTTTACAATTGAAATTAAACTTTACTGGTAATGAGATAAGAATTTTAATACAAATAATAAGAGACCGCGAGCTAACGTCGCATATACTTGGATAGTTGTCTGCTGCGACCTTGAATATGCAAAAACTTGCGCAAAAACAACCTACTTGAAGCAAAGGGGCCACGTGTAGAAACCACTCGAATACATTAAAATGAGGTAATGTTCATATGACCCGAAAATAATTCATGCACACATGCGAATCAGCTCCTGAATGAATTTGAACAATAATCTTGGCCATGTGCTGATTATGGCAATAATACGCACACATTTTAAATAAATTTAAAAGTCTTCTATGTTGAAAATAAAGTACAGTAATAAACTTTTTAAAACTGTATTAGCAGCTTAAGTAAATCTGAACTAAGTAGGTACTTAAGACTTCCATCAACCGCCACGAGCTACTGTTTGTTGTTAATATTACCCTAATAGCTGAACAAGCATAATCAATTACTAACAGAATTTGTAAACAAGCATAATCGAGAAACTCATTTATCAAAGTACAGTTTGCAAAAGAAAATTAATACAAATGTTTAGTATGTCTAAATATCACACGAGTACCATCAAAACAATGATGTATACGACGTATATCAATGTTGATGTAAGTAATCTCAGCATCTCTCAGTCTCTCTCAAATTGAATTTGAAACTGAGATCGACGCTACATCTAAGACGAATGTTGAACAGAACAAAGAGAAATCGACGCTCCCGACTAGAGGGTAGTAGGGGGCAAGAGGGAGGCAAGTGCACCGACCTCCCTCCGGGACGCGGTGCAATTTGTACATTTCAAGTGCATACAAAGGCAAAGCGAGGAGGTCGTAGTAAATGCGAGAGCTTTGACAGAATTAACTTGTCCGTCGCATCGGTTCACGTAGAATACACCTCACCTTTATTGGATAGAAAGAGAACGGGGGAAGCACTTTAGAGGAAATAATTTTTTACAGAATCCTTCACATGTCTAGACTGCGGAACTATGTAAAGATTTTTACAATAACAAACAATAACATGACATTTTGACAGAGTAAATTGAAATGATTAAGTAGACGTTTTGCATACTATACGGACGAAACAGTTACATTACCATAGGAAACACGAATTTGAAATAACCTATCACATATCAATAAACCACGGGTTAATATACTTAATAAAACCGGGACATTATACATAAAAGAACAACCAATTATCACGTGGTCCTCTATACCAATGAAATCACCATAACAAACAAATCATAAAGGAAACTTTAAAATTACAACTTATATTTACTCATAAATAATCATAATTTACAATAATCCGCCTTTTATTACGTTTGATAAATATACAGCAACGAGTATGTAAAAAGAATAATCATTTAATTTTATCGTTTAGAACGATAATGTTGCTTTCTTTGAAAATTTTCATCAAGAATGAGAATGATAATAAAATTGTTTAGCTTCATGAGTTCAAAGGGAAGAGAGCGTTCAAAGGATCGTCTGGGGATACGTCTAAAACTATTTAGATGTATCGACCTTTATGTGACAATATCGTTTGATAGTTTGTTATGTCTACGTTTTTTGTTTAAAAACAAATAGTTTTGGTATAATACTGGAGTATTAATTAACGTATAATAGTCAAGCTTGGACATAATCTATGTCATTTTATGTTTACCCTTAGGTATACAATAGGATGACAATGCCCCTATACAGCAGCTATTCTTCTACATCATAGATTTATTATATATTATTGTGACATTAGTATGTAAGTAGACAATGCCAGTATACAGCATCTAAATCAAATTGATAATTATTAAATTAATAAATTTATTTCATTTATATTTGTATATGTATTGACGAGTAAAAGCGCTCTATTGGAGCCCATTTACTAAAAGTAAATAAATAAAAAAATAAAATAACAATTAAATGTTCATAAAATATAATCTAATATTAAAATTTTGATTTTTTCATGGAAATTCCATTGCACGTTTTTAGTAATGGACAATGATGCCAACAACAATAAAACAATTTTTTTTTTTAAAGACTACTTTATGTCGTGTCTCTATATAAGCTCCATACCACACTAGATGCGTCTAATAATAACATACTATGCTCCGGCGATATTGTGATGCTAGATAAGCCCAGCATGGTGCACTCAATAGACGGACGTATAGACAATTTGTACATACATACCTACCTGCCTATGTTCAATATAACAATAGTTAATTAGTGGCTATTAAGATAAAAATCTTTAAGTACATATTATAATATTTAATTACCTCCATAATTTGCATACCAATTATTACTATTCTATTAATAATTAATCATTTTCCTTATCTCATGACTTATGAAAAATTAAAAACACAAAAATATTCAAATTGTATTGACACTCTGTGGCGCAGTAATTAGCACAAATAAATATCTAAGTATTCGTATTATTATTATTATTATTATAGAAATTTCAGGTCTGGATTCCGATAGTGTATTCGAGTTAGAGGTAAAGGCATTGTATGAGTATGTATTTATTATTATAATTGGCAAATTTATACTTTTTTTCTCACAAAGTATCAAGGTAATAAATGGACTTCGAAGTGTGGGACAGAGTGCAAGGTATAATTTAAACAGCATCGAATCGTTGAACATAATTGGATCACTTATATATCACCTTGACACGTCGCAAGACTGTCTATAAATTAAGTTAATGAACGCTTGCGTTGACGTCGATCATGGAATATTTCATTTCGTCCATTAAAACTAGCTTCATAACATGTTAAATAGAGACAGACTTCACCAGATTCGCCTCAACAGAATAAACCTAATTGTAGCTATTACAATGGAAGACAATGGCCAATAAATTACCATTAATGTGTTAGCAAATAAGGATATTTTAATTGAAACTTCATTAAGTATATAAAAAAAAAGAAACAACACAACGAAATGAATAGGCATGATCAATCACGATACTTTTGAGTTCCATTAGAAATTATGTCTTAGATACTCTAAAACGTAATAATTCAACGCGAAATGCCCTTCTTAAATATTCACTAGATAAGATAAAAGAGATAACACTTACACAAATACAAAATATGTTGTTACGGTAATAACCGTAACTATACTCCGGCCAACGAGAGAATGCGTTCCTGACGTTTATCAATTTGACATGACTAGTGATGGGCAATAAGAAACTGCTACTTTCATATGCAAAACCTAAAAGTAACACTAATATTTACTCTTTTTAAACGATGCAAAATAGTAATGTACATACGTTAGTTTTAATATGTACTTGTTTGTTTGTAATATATTTATGAATGTAAGTAGGGTGAATAAAATATAAATACGACAGAAGTATATATTTATTATAATTAATCAGACTCCGAATCACTTGAGGAGGTACTATATTCTTCGCCTACATGTATATTTAAATTATTTTCAATTAAAGTGTCAATTCTGATATCCCGGTCAAAGTCTTCGAAAATTATATTTACTGGTTTAGTCTCACTAAATGGTGGTCAGATACAATAAATAATAAGTGGCCTACTATTCCATTTGAGAATGCTATTTTTCATCAGTTTTTTAATATAATTAATTTCATAAATATAATTAATATTATAAATATAATTATTTAATCCTTACATCAGTACATCACTAAAATTAAGAAAAAAATACGACAGAACGTAATCGTTTTTGTGACGTTTCGTAGTGAAATGAATTTGTGTTCTATTCAAGTCTGTTGTATAAATAATATATAAAATATATTTTTCTATGTAATTTCAAGTCAGAAGAATTGATGAAACAAGTGTCCAAAACTCTTAAACCCAATACTCATTATTTAATTTTTTCTTCTAGTCATCCACAGTTACGTTCTGTCGCTGTCGTGAGCTGTCAGAAACGCATTCTCTCGTTGGCCGGAGTGTAATGTCTTTTTATGTTTGGCATAAAAGCTGTTTACATTTTAAAATTATTATTCATTCACCACATTACAATGTAAATCAGTCGCGAGTTGATCCATAGCAATTGTCAATTGTTACGTGATTGACGGTCACTGATATCGCCAATTGATCGTTCACAACCATCAATCGATTGACGTCCGTAATGATCAATATAACTACTGTTCTAACATGTTATATCTTTTCAATTGTCGTTCGCTGTTTTTGGAAAATGCTTCTGATAGTCAATAACCTTGAAAGGTAAAAAAAGTGAATCAAGTGAACATCACACAGTTTGAATGGACGATATCACATTTTCCTCACACAACTGTTTATCTTGTTCATTGCTCATGCTATGCTCATATTATTAATTCATTCTTTATTACAGTTATAATATTAGACACAGCTGCACTATTCGTATGTGACAATTGACAATCGCGAATGCTGGCCTTCTTGCCACTATAAACAGTTAACTATAGACAGACGTGGTTGTAAGTAGGCACGGCACAGTGATTAAAATTCATCACATTAAAAGTGTTTTTGCAAGTGCCATTATTAAAGATGTTGGGAATGGCGGTAAAAAGCATGCATTCCGGAGCCGGTCCCGCGAAGACATTTAACTAAATAATGCTTTCACAATGCTTCCTCTTTTTGTCAAGTGGCGCTGTAAACATTCATAATGGATATAAATGACACATTTGCGCTTGCCGTGATCGTAGTGAAGTGAACACATAAAAAAGTTATAAAAGGGCATTTCATTGCCCCTTGTTCACGAATACTGTGAAGAAGTTTGCGGAATAGCAAATTCATATACTTATAAATTATGAAGTAATTTGAGTTCTAAAAATATATTGTTAAATGTGTCAGTTTATATGTAAAAGTGTGGATATTTCTGTGTTACCTACTCGTACGTTCGCTTGACTATTTCCTGAAGTTTATTTATATCCAAGTAAAATTTGTAACCGCATGATATGAACAAATTAAACTTTGACCACATTAAACACACGAATCATTGCTACACAAATATATAAATACATTAATTAAAATTTTGTTGTTCACCGAAGCACAATTCGCACCATATGGAATCACTAATTAATTAGTAGCGTAATTTACATTCGATTCGCGAACAAAAAGCCTTCACTTTTCCAATGACATTTTTAATCAGTGTAAGTGCGAAAATTGGATACGTAAAGCATCCATTTTGTAGGTAGTTATTATTAGTAGATTTTATTATTAAAAGAATTATTTTCTTAATTTAAAAATGCCTTAACTTATATATTCTGATGATTTCTTTATGTTATTTCTAAAGGGTTGAAAAGTCACTTGAGGAATTAAATAAATATCCTAGAGACTATACAATTTTATAAAGAATACCAAGTCTAATTTGCAACTTGTCTTACCTTAGGATCGAAGCTAAATGTGTTTTCCGGTCTCAATGGACATGGCAGGCCACACTTACAGGTGCCTGTTGTTTGTAAGTACTCGCGGAGTTGGGATAATGTGCCCAAAGCTGATCCACTGGGACTGTAAAGAATAAAATTATTTTAGATCATTATATTAGCTTAATTTAAGCCAGGTTATGTTAGCAATAAGTTAGTAAATAGTTAAATGAACTCAGTATATAAATTCGAACAATATTAACGTATTGAGGAGCATAATTTCAACGTTAATTAATACAAACAGCAGCCAACTACACGAGGGTTCGAAGCAGTGATTCGTGAAAGCGATTCAAAGCAGCTTCGCTGAAAAGTGGATGAGAGCATCAAAAGCGCCTAGTCAAGCGTACACGCCGCCCCGTCAGTTGAACGAAGCAATCACGCGGCTAACTGACTATGGACAAATGAATGATTTTTAATTCTCAACTTCACATTATTAACTGAGAGCCCTGTTTCGGTTAAAATCTATAAAATGTACTTGTCATTATATTCCGAACAAACAATCAACTAAAAGTATGTTTATAAAACACCTAATCCCTTTTATATCATTAACAGCGTTTTGCGAACAATTAATCATATTTTTTACAATGCGTGTTCATAGACCGTAATAGTATATTCCATTATTATGCACTCTCCCACTCCACGCATGTAGGCAAATTGACTGTTACTTAGAACTTTAGTGATCTACAACTCTGTAAGCCGAAACAATTAACACGCAAATAACTCAATTAGTCGTCGCTGACAGAACCACTTTTGCATCTTCGCGTATCATTATAGTCCCATTCAAAATGTAAACAACCATTTAAACGCATGAATAAAATGTCCCATTATTGCGTAATTTGAGGCTGTATTCACGGTCTGGTGCAGTCTTGGTAAACGCTGAAACCGCGACCGCAATAATAAAGCCGTTCGCAAACTTTTTAACCCCGCACAGGCGCAGTATTATCCGTCCTTTTCGCGGTCTACAGATTGCCATCTACTTATTGCTGTCGACTTTTGCCAAATGCGACTGTTTGAGGGACTGCTTAATAGTCAGCTGCCTGTAATTATTCGACATGCAAGGAATTATTGCACCTTGCTCACGCAAATTTAATTTTATATTTTTTACTTCTGTGAATGGTATGCTCGCTCGTTCTTCGTAAATAGCTCTTATTATACACATTAACTCGTGAATAACTGTTGTTATATTCACCGCAACGTAAATATGTTAAGCAAATTAGGTTTCTTTCATTCATTTATTGATTTCGTTTCGGTCTAATAGTGGTCACCATATTGATTGTTTCCAAGAATAATGTCAGGTAATTTAGTCCACTAAAAAAAGAAATAAAGTGAAACAATTATTTCGACACGCAATAAAAGCCTAAAAGCTGGCAACCGATGTGTCACCAACTTCTTCGAAACCTCCAATAACTATTCTGTTTTTTGTCCTCCTTAGCACCTAACCGTAACAAATATTTAACAAATGAATTTTCAAATAACCTTAATATTCACCAATAACCGAACAATGGATTATTTTTTAACTACTAGATCTTGAATGGCCCCAAAAAGCCTAATAATGAAAACACGGTTTCAGCGTCGTGATTGAACTAATTTCCTTTGTATCGGGCTGGGGCGTGGTGTTGTATAATGATATGAATGTTTTGGCCGAAAGCCATAATCGCATTCGAATAGAGAATACATATGAGCGTGTCAAACAATTGCACTATTTGCATAACACAAATAGTTGTTTGTCTGAATTTCCATTCATAATGAACCAAAGTGATAACAAGGTAGTAATTATTGGGTATATTGTTAATAAACAGCTGTGAACGTTTGAATAATTCAGTTTTATTTATATTTTGTACCGCAAATAATTCCGTATTTTTACAAGAAAATAACATTACTCTTAACAAATAAATACCTAAACACGGTCAACATAAGAAATCTAATAAGGAAAATTGTAGAAATTTATTTAATTTGCAAGAGTCAGATCAAAGGGAAATGTCCACGTAATATATGATTGTGGTGGAAAACACTAACATTACTTCTTATGAATAATAAAAAGCGGTTGTTTTGAAAATTGTTAGCTAGTTTTATAAGAGTCAAAGGTTGAACAACAAAGAACAACATTATCGAAGGGTGAGACCACGATGCTCGTGGCTCGATAACAACTTGAGTCACGGAAGGGTTTCCCTGGTGACTAATGCTGTAATATCAACGCACTGCGTAATACAAACAACAATTTGAAAACAATGAAAAAAAAGATTTACATGTGCAATTTTTATCAAAACGTTAGAAAAAAAGAATTAATAAAATTCCTACATATGTTTTACCAAAACAATTGAATTTACGATTTATGTTTATTCAAATTAAAGGAGATATGAACAAAATAACAAGAGTAGTAAATGATCTCAAATATACATTCACACTTTTGACATAGGATACAGATGTAAGCCCCTTAGATCCTCGTACGAGTAAACAATGCAATTTGATCCTTTGACGCGTCGACAGGAAGGGGAGCTCGTAGTAAACACGGCTCAGGTTACCCTTTCATAGAGACAGGTACAATAAGCCATCTGTCAATGAACACTCATGTACATGCATGTATCTATTCATAATGACGCGTCGAGAATGTTAATTAATCTTACAACTTCTAAGTTAACAAATTCCAACAACGAACAGCAAAATAGCACGCATCGAATAAAAAGGAAAGCCAGGCATAAAAATTCCATTCAAATGTCAAATATAAATAATTCACTGCAATCAATAAAATCAACAAAATCGTACCTAATAAAAATAACCAATTCCCTTATAGCACCGCCTATTACAAGAGTCGGGCGTCCCCACGCTATTCAATAAAGAGTTAAACAACAGCAGGGTAGACTACAAACGCGATCGGTTTTACATAACCCGTTGGCATGAGAGCGGTCGGTCAAACGCACGCTACAAATTGAGCTTTTATTTATTCATGCGAAGGGAACTTCGAGGTTGATATGGGTCGTGGGTCGCAGTCACTCGATAAAAGTTCCTCTTAGACCGGCGGGCGATCACCAAAGCAAGCTCTCTCTGCCTACCACGAGGCTCGTACGACTGATCCGCCGATCCGTCTACTTCTTATCATACGCGCCACCCTCTGTTGATTTATGATTACGCTTTAAGGATTTCATGTTAACGTCAAATGGGTGATATAATACACAAATATTGTATTAAATGTAAGCATTATTAACTTGTTTACATGCGAAATAAATCGGCCCCTATGTAACACTGTGATAAGATACGGCTTCGGCTTAACAAAAATAAACGGATCGCTAGACAGTCAACAACGACTTTGATATCACCTAATAACGTTTAGAAAACAAATCGGTAATTTAATCCACGTGAAGGGGAACCGATTGAATAAAGTATAAAGTGAAGGTGTTGGAAACAAATCAGTTATCAGTAGGGGAAGTTTCAATTCAATTTATTTATATCAACTACATACCTTATAAATAGTCAGTGTAACAACAAAAACAATAACTGAACATTAACAACAATAAAAGCGACGTCTGAACACCTGCCTACGCAACAATATAACATGTAAAACGTTCATTGCATTTATTGAGCAAGATGAGCCAGGACTTGTACGGAGGCCTACTTTTTCTATAGTGTACATTTGAAACAGTTTTTGCCACATTCGCATGCCAACCTTGAAAGCTTGCCGGCCCCCTTGCTGCCAGGCTCGACTCTGTGGGAACGATTAAGAGCACACGGTTCGTTTTGCTTGGCGTCGTCTGGAACACATGTGAGAGGATGACGTATCCGGTGTTAAACAAGTAATGTGCACCCGTCTTAAATCCTAATACACCCACATTATGTAACTATTATTATATCTACCAATGTCTTCCAATCATCCTTAAACGGTTGAAGTGTCTTGGGGATGTCCCTGATGTCCCAAATGTAAAGCTACTCTCAATATAGTTATTGATAATTTGTATTTTTGCATACGACACATACTATCTACGTAGATATAAATATTAATAATTGTGGTTATATCAAACCATATAACAAAGTAACCAAATAGTTGTAATCGATTGTAACAACATTGTTGCTACTCTCCACCCAGAACGTAGAATCGTGCCTCATTTAATGGAGCAGTAAAAAATGTTCGACTCTGCTTACGTAATCCGTATTATTTCCGCGTGGCTCGAGCAGAGGAGGTCAATGCGCGACCGTTGTAGATACTGCAGGACTACATTAAATAGTTACTATTCATTTTTATCAATATAATTTTCAATTTTTCATTTTTTTTAAATTTAAAGATATGTAGATTTAGAAAATAAGTTTCGTAGAGATCTGTCTGTGATTTGATGAATCGACAATTTGACAATGTATGGTAACTCACATGAAAATGAGAAAAATAACAAAAGAAGAAACAAAATAATTAAACGCAATATCACATCAGTGTATTTAAACATACCTACATATTATACAAAACAAACTATTATTACTTTTATATTTAAAAAAACAAACATTGGCCTTGACAAGTTATAAAGATGAACGTATAATATTAATCAATAGCAAAACCCGTTCTTGAACTAGAGTCACTTGGAAGTAAAAAAAAAAACAAAATTGCTACCAACTGGTGGTTTATAATTCAGTTTAAATAACTTTTAATAAATTACTTAATTACTTTGTAGTTTCAACACGCCCCTCTCTAATACGCTTTTTAATGTCACACGATCATTATATTATTCGGTAATGTACGAAAATATGTCTAATTATAATATAATATAATGTAATGAAATGACTAGTTAGTTGCTTTAGTCACGCACAGACCCCTAAACATTTCCACGATAGTATTTTAGAATAATTAAACAGATTGTAATCGGTGTGCATTTGTTTCCCCAAGCCGACATAGCCGAGACAACTGTTGCCTGTGATGGCTTTGTCTCCAGCTCGTGGACCGCATTCTAACCTTAACATCAGAGCTTGGCTACTATAAAAAATAATTTTAATAATTATAATATATTTCAATAATGTATTATCAAGTTTAAAGGTGTCAGTGCGTAGATCACCCGATATTATTCTATTTAAACATTACACGTATTTACAACATGATTTGGTTAAATTAACAGTTCATAAAACACGCTATTTAAAATCAGTAACGATAATTTTCAAATAGCGCAATAAATCAACAAACACCATCAATGCCCTATACACAATAGAATAGATAACAAAAAGAGCATAATAACTAATTAGTACCATCATAAAGTTTTACTGACTGCTCTAACCGATAGAAAGTCCATAATTTTCGAAAATGCAATAAATAGTAATCGTTCCTTAGAATTGTATGTTAAGAATGGCTTCGGCCTTTTGCCTAAAATGCGGCAGGTACACGGTTACTTTCGAAGTTTTACCAAACTTAAGTTAGGGTCGACGTAACTTGCAAAATATGCAACTAGCCATTGTTCGTTATATTGTTGAACAAAGGAGTAAGTAACACGTAGGGTACAATTTTAAAGGATTTTGGAAACAACAAAATGCAAAAGTTAAGCTGACTAACCATTGTCTACTACTCCAAGAAAGTCTCCGGAACGAATTGTAATCGGGAAAGGACGCCAGGTGACGCCCATTGGATCGCGCCGAAACAATCGATGGGATGTATATGTAGACTCGGGAGGTCGAAACATTGTGCAACTCATCACAAAAGAGGCCAGAGAAATCCGTCGCTGGCGTTTGAGCGGCGCGGTAGAGAAAACGGAACCCGACATGAATCTGCTCTTTGTCTCGACACAAGTCATAAATAATCCCATCGGGCGACTTCTTTATTAACCATCAGCTGGGAATTGGGAATCTCCAAAAAAAAATGTAAAGAAATATTTTATTATCCTTTTAAGTAATACTCTGAAATATAACAATGTGTCACTCGTTTTTTCCCCTAATTTTATATACGAAAATACGTGCTGAGTATCGATTAATTCAAATAGAACTTATTTAAATAAAGCTATTTATTTAGCGTCAAATAGTACGTTTAAACATGAACAAGGAAAGCTGTAACGATATCCAGGACAGCGCTATTACCGCCCAAGGTGCGTGAGTTACAGTATTGTTCGGTTCCGGCATTGTGCTGCCAATGACAGATAAGAGCCGCGTAATGAGCTCGCGGTGCTTAACAATAGCCTCTCAAGCCCTGCCGCGCCCGAGACTTACCTCTATGCTTATTAAAATTATGCGATAAAAGGACTTAACTTACTCAATAAAGACTAACAATACACTTTTATACTACATTATTTAGTATAAAAGACCTTTTGTAACTATTTAATAACTTTATTCTAAACAAATTAATTACTTATACAATGCGTAATATGTTTTACGACGATCTAATTCCAAGATATAAATAATTCCAAAAATATCACCAAGTGGTGCATTCAGATTGAATCGGCCGGTCATCGACGGCGAAGTCAACCCGCAAGTAGGTGTCGGTACGCGCAGCTGCCTGACTGGTTTGTCCACCTTGCTTGCGGGATTGATTTAAACGCACGATCTGCGGCATTCGTCGGCTGCTGGCTGCTGTCTCGATTCAATCGCTCATTACCGCATTAAGTACACGTAAATTCAACAAAACCATCTAGGTGACTCTACTTTTTAAAACACAAAACTTTTGTATGATCATTAAAATTCAAGTTTAATCATATTTACGTGCAACATGCCTACACTTGTGTCATACAAATACCATAATATATTCTACTCTCTCGCATTCCTAGTTCATACTTTAGACTATTAATTGTTATTCAGGATAAAGTGATGTGCTGTGAAAATCTGCATAGCTTAATTAACTGATTTTAAAAAAGTTTAACACTTTTATTTCATTCTCATTATCCTAATTAAATATAATGTTCATTAATCTCCTGACAATTTGGTAATGTAATTATGAGACTTTTAGATGTTGTACTTAATATCTACTAACATATATTTGTTTCAAAATAAACAATTTTGAAGTTTCATCATGAATGCTATGTACATAACAAAGATAAGTGATAATAATACTGAGATTAAAAATTAAAAATAAAGTGAAATCTAATCACCTGATATAGATGACAGTAGTTCCTGATAGAATTCTTCTCCAGCCTAAAGGCACAGAGATCAGTGGTGGGCCTTCAGCCTCCGAAGCACTCACATGATCATTCACTATGCTAACACTATCACTCACTATAGACTGATGGCCTATACTTTGTTCTACATATTGATAGTTTATATGCCTATATTTTTTGTCTTTCTCACAGACTGCATTTTCTGCATTGTCAATACATGGCATTGAAGTTTTTAGCCTCGGATTCGATGTGATTGGTTGAACTTGAGTACCTTGGCCAGCAGGGCATCTCATCTGGTACAGCTGTATATCACTTCCATCAGCAGCCACTCTGTTTGGGCATGATTCAATGTTATTCATAGAATCCCCTTTTTGTGGTGCTACATTATCAGTGATACTGCTAACTTTTTTATTGTCTACTTTGACATGAATGTTGTTGTGATTCTTTACAAATGATTGGGACAATGCATAAAAATCTACTCTAGGAGCATTAGGATTTTCAGCAACACCATACGCACCAAATGTCTTATCACCATTATCATTTATAGTTCTGTTATAATACACAGAATCCGGGACGCCCATGTACCTCTGATCGTTTTGATCATAGGTACTTCTACAGAGCTGATTGCGGCCGACCACCTCAGACGACGGACCCGGTGTCGGGCCGCGCGGCGCTCCCGGGCCGGCCTCTAGCTGCCGCGGGTCGGCCACGTACACGAGCACACGCGGAGCCCCGGGCACAGCCGCTCGCGACGCGGGCGGTGTCGCGGGCTTGCCTGACATCGCGCACAAACATCACAAGTCGCATAAGCGAGCTGCTCACTAGCTATACACGAAAACACATGAACGACGAGCGAGCTGCATTGACAAACTCGCTGTCGATGCACTTTCTGATCCGTCCGCATTACTTAAAAATCTTCTTCTCACCCGAATCCACTGAACCATTATCGCAAAACTTCACAAAGTAATTTACGGGAGCAACATTCATTAGGTGTGAGTCGTTATTACTTTACAACGGGTTAAACAAACAAAAATTTTTATGGCGGAACCTTTACAACACCCACCATAAAATAATTATTGCTTCTATTCATATTGGAATTGGCACACTGATATTGAATCTTCGTGTTTTCTTAATTTATTTTTCGCATATGGTAAGGTTAGTTAATTACAAACTGTAGATATCCATTATCAAAAAATTCTTCACATAAAAGTTATTTTTTAACAAATATTCATTAATTTTATATTCACTTTATTCCACTTAAATAAAATCAAACCGTACAAACACAAAAATACAAAGAATTATCATCACCCGAAGATGCTTGCTTACGAAATGAGACACTACTACAAGCGAAGAAAGAGTTTATTTCATGGATGTAACACAAAACTCTATATTCTTCATTGCGCTTATATTTCTCCCTTTTCAATTCTTTAGAAATAACAGAGATGGCAATAATTTAATAACGATATCTACGCCATCTAGCGAAGTGCAAACAAAATTAATGTACGTCAAACTGAATCATTGTTTATGGATCTAGACAGAGAAAGGGATCCTCTTTTTCACGTACTTGTATATCAAACCCAATACCAATTACCAATTTTAAAAAAATAGCTGTCATTTTATTTTGTCTATGAATTTTAGGGATGCAAAAAAACATAATAAATATAATCGATATCGATAAATATCAAAAAAATGATTAACTGTTTAGTACATGTGGAAAACACTGTATTTTTTATTTTTCATTTAAAGATACGTTTAATAAATAAATAGTAGGTATTACACAAGCGATTCAAAATAAACAACTAATAATGTATAATCAGGAACACCACTATTGAAAACAACTTTACGAACGTGCTGTCTTCGCACATGGTCTTAAGTGCTCTTGAGTTATTTCTATTGTATTGGTTGTTATATTTTATTAGTTTTTAGTTTAGTGTAATATAGCTTTATTCACATATTTGATAATTATATATTAATTTATAAATAAAATAGGCTCAATGGCGAAATCTAACTAATTTGGCGAAAGAGCTGAAAAAGGTGATATATTTCTCAAATAAAGTAGGAATTGTACACGCTTTTTAAAAAATGAAGCGCAAATATGAAAGTCTTGATCGAGACGAAAAAAGGTGTGTATACCGATAGTCTATTACAGTAATTACTAATTTATCAACTGGTACCAATATTTTTATGACGTCTCATTTATAGATTATCGCGGTTATTGTTCAAAAATCCAGAAGAATTTGCTGAAAGGTTAAAGAGAAAAGATACACTTAGCACAGACACTCAAGAGAGAACACCAGCTTGGAATGATGATGATGACAATAATTTTCAAGTGAACAAACTGATAGATACCAAAAAGAAGGGTTTATATGTGAATACAATAAAAGAAAAATATGTGAACTTGGTGGGCACTCCTAACTGGGCAAAGGTGGACAAACCTAAGCCCGATACTGATGAACATGATAATGTATTGAGAAAAGTGGGTCATCTACAAAGTAAACATAGAACTTCACTGCAAAAGGATTTCTTGGAATACAAAAGTCTTTGTAAAATCAATAAACAGTCTGGTAAAGAAGGGCCTGTCATTAGTGCTGTAGAATTTCACCCCACATCAAGTGTTGCTCTAGTTGGTGGACAATCTGGTACCATAACACTTTACTCTGTTGGAGAGGAATCAAATAAACTCCATAGTTTTTTTATGCCTAAACTTCCTTTGTTATGTGCACATTTCAGTCCTGATGGCACAGAGGCATATCTCGCTTCAAATAATAGCCATAATTTCTGTGTGTATGACCTCATGAAGACTAAACGTGATGTTGTGCCATTCCCTAAAATGCTATCCAGACCGACTATATTTGAGCTTTCACATGATGGTGAATATTTTGCAGCTTCTTCTGGATGTGAAGAGGTTTTAATAATTGGTAGGAAGTCTAGAGAATTAATAAGAGTGTTGAAACATAATGACAATGTAGCGGCTGCCACATACAGTCATAACTGTGAAAAATTGTACACTCTTTGTGTGACTGGAGAAGTATATGTTTGGAATCTTTCAACATTTCGAGTTGAACATCGATTTGTAGATGAAGGTTGTGTGAATGGCAGTAAAATTACAGTCAGTAATTGTGGAAGACTAATGGCTGTTGGTAGTAAAGAAGGTATTGTTAACATATATGATAGTATGAGTTTAACAAGCAGTAATCCAATACCCCTCAAAACTATCCAGCATCTGAAAACTATGATAACACATCTTAAGTTTAATTGTAGTACTGAGATATTAGCAGTATCTTCTGCTATTTATCCTAACGCATTGAAATTGGTTCATATACCATCATACCATGTGTTTAAAAATATCCCTGATCCAGCATTTAATTTTCATAATGTTGGTCCTGTCAGTTTCTCACCTAATAGTGGGTTTATGGCCCTTGGTAATAACAAATCTACTGCTTCATTATTTAGATTGAAACATTTTAAGAATTACTGATATGTATTATCTGAAAATCTAGCACAGTAAATATATTTTGATTTATATTTGGTTTTTGTTTTCTTTGAAATATGACCTTAGCATCTCATGCATATTGGGTAGTAAACCAATTAATTACTATATAAGTTCATTTTTCTACTTAGGTAAGCCATAGATGAGTCATTAGACAGGTAAATGAAACAAAATATATATTTTACCAGCTTTGTGTAATCTATGCAGAATTTTATACATAATAAATCACAACATGGAATAAAACCTCACACAAATACAAAATACCAGACAGACTTAGTGTCTCTTATGAAATATTCACCTTCACCAATTCTTTCAAAATTGTTTTCCAAATAATTTGTATAAAAAAAGAGGTTTCGTTTCAAAACTGCAAATTGTAACCTCTAATTAAAATGGGCTTAATTTAATTTGAGACAGTGAAAGTGAATTATTTTAACCTAACAAATTAAAACAAAATCACAGCGACGAAAGAAATGTAAATGAAATTAGATGTTACTTTGTTAATTGAACATGTACCTAATATTGCCTATTAAACATTAGTGAGTTAAAATTATAATTATACTTGAAAGGCAAACAAGCTTGTGATGAATTTTAATTAAAATCTATCATAATATTGAAATTAAAGTAATCTAGTTTTTTATTTAGAGATGCTTCAACATACAACATAAAACAAAATACATATTTACATTGGCGTCTAAACAAACTTTTTTATATATATAAAAGGAAATTTTGATTTATAAAAAGATCATAATATGTGCATTTGGAGCATCCATGATGTCAATATATGGAAATAAAACACCAATGCTGTAAAATACACAACACAGAGGGCAAACTATTCGAGTAATAATCTCTCATCATCTATGAATTATATACTCTTTCTAAAAACAATATTGTTTAGACTTGCATCCGTCACCCGCCAATGTAATGAAAAGCTTGTCTGTAATCAAAAACGGACCTTAACACTACACCACAAGCATGTTTCACAATGTAATACTTTAATACAATAATAATGCATGAAATTTGTTATGCATATTTTATTCTAGTAATAAAATACGGTTGTTGCTAAGAATAATTAGTATATAGTATGTATGTAGTCTGTGAGTAGTTGAAGAATTGTCTATGTTCCCTTAGGATGTGGCACACTGCACACGGTTCATGCCACTGCCATCATCATCCTCATCATAGGCAGCGCCATGATGGCCCGGAAGGCCATGCGCACGGCGACGGTCATGCTCGGAGTCCATGTCCATCAATGTACACTCCTCAGCCAACTCTGGCACTTCAACCTGGAAACAAATAATTATGTTTAATTAGGTTATGAGCTAGTTATAAAATATACAATGATTGGTATATAATAAACTTTAGTGAATTACCTTAGGTCTTGGTGGCAGACAATTCTCCAATATGGGGACAACTTCAGCTGGAATGCTTTCAGGGAAATTAATTAAGAATTGTATAATTAATTGCCCTTTGTCAAATGGACTTTTGTATGTTGGCATGCCTATAACAAATAAATCAAAGATATAGAAAGAAGAAATAAAAAAAAATAGTTACTACAAACAAGTGAACTACAAAAAAAAGGAAGTTACATAATGGCTCACACCCACTTTGACCATGACAAGGCAAGGCAAAATTAGAAGAATATGTTTGAAATAGTAGTGGGCGGGGACTTAAAATAGATATTTAAGTTTATAAGCCTCTAGCAAACATTTAATCATACTATAAGTTTAAAATAACTTCTTCGATGAGAAAAGAGCTTTGGTTGATTATTTGTACATTTTTAAGAACTCGGTGAAAGATAGGGCTCTTTCTACTCTTCTGTGTTGAAATCTCACAAAAATTGGGTGTACTTTGGTCACTCAGTATGTATTGTATAAGATCTGATTGATTGTTTTAAGAATTAATTGTTTCTTGCAATGCAATACAATTACACTACCTTCATTGTATACGCATTTAACATCACCATGTTTAGTGACCTCTCCAGGCATGACAGTGATCACAATGTCTCTATCATCAAGTGTCCTTATGACTTTTTGGAAGCCACACAGAGCCTCGACAAGCTCAAGATGTTGTCGTATAATCAGATCATTTCCAGACCGCTTGAACATCTAAATCAAATACAATTATTAGTTATATCAAAAAAAATATTTATGTCAAAGTATTAGGTATTCTATTAATCCAGTCTGACTTCAAAATGTGGGATGTGTCAATAAAACTACCAACTGAAGGAGAACATTCCATTTTTAAGACTTCTACATATTGCCTAATTTAAGTTCTATTATAATTTAACACTTAAATATACCTACCTCATGTTCTTTTTCGTCCAAAACAACGATGAGATCACCGGGAGCCAATTCCGGTTCTTGGTCACCTTCTCCACTGAACACAATCTTCTGTCCATCAGACATGCCCTTGTCAATATGCACCTCGAGAATTTTACGCTCTCTGACAGTTTTACGACCCTGTTCAAATATAAAGCTTACTTTCAGAAACTAACAGCAGCAACAACAGCAAACATACTTTTTAACAAAGATAAAATATAGGTCAGTAACCTCCATTGTAACCTAATTACGCAATTAAGGATGCTGAGGTGGGATTAAATTACCAGCCCTTATGTGAATCAATATATTATAAAGTATAAACCATTGTAATTATTGAAAATAACAAAAATGTGCATAGACTAAACAAAAGTCACCAATAAGGTCACCAGATAAAGCTTACCTGACAATTCCTGCACTTGTCCTTGTGGTCTATGATCTCACCACGGCCTTGGCATTCAGTGCACATACTCTGTATTTGTTGGATCATTCCCGGACCAAGTTGTTGTATTTGGATTTGCATACCAGTACCACGGCATATAGTACATGTTTGCATTGAACCCTGTTAATTATGTCAAATATGAGTTATGGCAAGTATGATGGGCTTCATGATCAACTTAAGAATGTGCTTTGGCGTTGGCGATACTTAACTCCTTTACCTGACATTACAGTTTACGAATGTTTAATAAGTAATAGCAATTAATAATAATTAAGAAGTTATTACTAACAAAAACAACTCATACTAAATAAAAAAGTGTACCATATTCACACAAATTCACAATTAGTTCTTTTTGTTGTTTATTGCCGTTTATTGATGTTCCAGTTATTTTTCTTCCATAAATCATCTTATTAAATAAACATTGTTTCTTACCTTCTTGCCACCCCTTCCTTCACACTTGGGACAAATAACACTCTTCTGTAAAGCAAGTTTTCTAACTGTTCCCTTGTACAGATCTTCTAACGTTACAGACAGTTGATGGACGACATCCTTTCCTTTGCGTTCCCTACCACGGCGTCTCCCACCTCCCATAGCTCCACCAAAGAACATGTCAAACAGGTCCATGGGAGATGAGAAACCTCCTGCTCCACTACCACCTTCCTTAAGAGCTTGCTCACCACCTATATTTGCAAATATATATTATTTATATATTGCATATAAACTGACTTTAAAGTGACATATACAAAACGTTAGCTAATTTTGTAAAATATATTTATATTGAATTATTACACTTTATACACCAAACCACTTTCTTTCCAATATTATTATTTTATAGTATATGTATTATGTTTATTCAGTTATTGTGTTTCTTATCACTGTACCTATATCACCACTCCCAATGACAAAGGTTAGGTTAGTGGTAGATAATACCAATAGCATTAAGCTTGCCTTTACTAGAAAGCTCTCTTATAAAAAATGATTTAATAATTAATAATGTTTATTCTCGAAAAACTTTATATATTGCCAAATGTTGATTACTATGAAGCCAAAATATGCATATGGTAAATATTTTTCCAAACTTACCCTGGTCATAAATACGTCTCTTATCAGGATTTGAGAGCACCTCATAAGCTTGTGAAATCTGCTTGAATTTCTCTCCTTCATTTGGGTTTTTATCAGGGTGATATTTAAGCGCCAATTTTCTGTATGCTTTTTTCAATTCATCTGTGGTACAGTTAGTTTTAACACCCAATATATCGTAATATGTTGTTTCTTTCACCATTTTGTCCTAAAACGAACCAACTTTTAACATTCCAAGAACAAAGAACTTTTGTAAAATATTTTGTGCTATTATGCAGGCGTCTGTATAATTTATGTATTCAACACAGTTTGAAGTCAGAATTTTGCAGATGCTTTAATTTTGAAGATTTAAAGGAACATAATCATTAGTTTCGGTAGGCAATCATGATTAGGCAAATTAATTAAGCAAAAATAACATCCGTGAAGTCGTGATGTATAGTGATACATCTGTTATTGATCAGTGGATTGATCAATAACAGATCGTACATAATGTAATTTTAAGAACTTGATTTAACCATTACAATAACTATAATTAACTTTCGGTATCGATTTGTCTCAACACACCTTGTGATTTTTTTTACCTTAATCAAATGGCAATAGTCCAATACTTTTCATTGTTTTTCTCACCAGTCACCTGATTATTTATGAATCTATAAAGGTGCGATATAATTACGAAACCTACACTATTTCTAAGCGATTACTTCCCTATAGCAACATGATAATTGTAAAAATGGACTCACCTTTTCCACGTTGTTACTATTTAATACTTTTTAAAAGTTCTAATACTTCGTAAATATTTTCGAAGACGCTAACTCTGATGCAATCACTTTAACAAATGACGCGAACAGCGCGGAATATTCTTTCCAAGACGAAACCACGATCTACGATTTTCGAGAAAATTCCCACGAGCTGTGGCAAGGAGGGCGGAAGAGCGTTGGAGGGGCAGCGGGGAATGCGGAGGAGACCATAGACGTCGTTGTTGTTTTATTATAAGCCCAGGCATTATTGCCTATCCAACCTAGTCCACATTAATTTTCGTTTTTAAGAAGTAGTAGTTCTTGTTTTACTAATTTTTGTAAAGTAAATAAATCAGAAGTGGTTTCGAGGGAGAAACTAAACATAATTTTTAAATATCTCTATATATATTTATACCACGCACACACGTATAAAATCTCTCTTGGGAATATAGCCTAAATGTCAAAAATGTCAACATGCCCGTGGACTTGTTTTTCTTTCAGTTTACTGCGGTTTTATCAGTGCACGCTTTTCCTTCGCTTGCACTATCACTTGTGTGTGGTATGAGAGTGGACGTGTGTTCTGTGGTTAACTAAATACTACATTACTAAAAGATCCTCGTCGTGTTTTGTAAAATATAATATCAAGAAATGGCTGATCAAAAAAATAGAGTTTGCATTGTGGGCTCGGGAAACTGGTATGTTTATTAGTTGTAATTGCAATAATTTTACAAGGTTATTTTTGCATTAATGAATGTTGTTGCGGACTTAATGTGAACGAGAAATAGTGACATAACAAACCACACTAGACCTTGATTTAAGGTGTATCTAAAGTTCAAAAATAGATCAATTTTAAATTTAGTTTCGCGATAATAGTATCTGAACTAACTAGTTTAACACGAATGTTGAAAGAAAATATAATTTCTATTTAATTATGGGACTTGGTTTATAATTTAAATATATTAAATTATTTTACTTAAAGAACTTTTGAAATTTAGATAAGATATTTATCACAAACAATTAATAAAATAGGCTACTAAAACATCTGCATCAGGTTAGTTTCTATGCAGATTGTATTTAAGGTGAAAAATTGTTATTAATTTTTTTTTCAGGGGTTCTGCGATAGCTAAAATAGTTGGCAGAAATGCAGCTCGCCTACCAAACTTTGATGATAAAGTTACTATGTATGTATATGAAGAGATGATTGAGGGGAAAAAATTAACTGAAATTATTAATGAAACTCATGAAAATGTCAAATATTTGCCTGGGCATAAATTGCCTCCTAATGTGGTATGTATGAGTTATAAAATATTTGTCTGTTGTAATAATGTACAGTAAAAATATTTATAATTATTCTTAATATTATTTAAAGGTTGGATGGTAGAAAATGCTACCTAGCATTAAGCCCGCCTTGTGCAGATGTACTAAGTTTTTAAATAAAAATAAGTAAATAATATTTATATTTAATTAATTAATAGATTGTGTGTACAGTCAATCTCAAAAATACGAGAGAGAACAGATTCTTCAAAATGATAAGCTATATTTGCCAGATAATGATGATAAAGAATTGGCTAAGTTAAAATTTGTTTTTATTAGAAAGTAAAATATACACCAATATTAAATCTTTTTAAATTGGGTTTTTAATATTTAACTTATCATAAAAAATAAACATTACATAAAAAAATATAAAAAATGTCTGTAATAAAAAACATTACAAAAAAAATCCCTCAAAGAAAATAACAAAGAATTTTAAAATCACAGTTAGAAGCATTTTAAAACTTTTCAAACTCAAAAAGAGCCAAAATTCGCTAAACATACACATCCAATAGTGTAATACTTTTCTGACATGAGGAATCTATGTTTCGTATTTGGTTCAATCTGTATATTTTATTTTTTAAGTCATAAAGAAACTAGAAGACTTATTATTGACTTCTATTTGTATCCATATTCATTTATAATCTTATTATAATTTTATCACTAAAAGAAAGAAGAAGAAAGAGAGTTCTATCAGACAACCAATTGTCATAGAAGAAACAGCATTAGTAGTGGGTAATGCAAATTGGAATATATATGGTGCATAAATATAAAACAATAAATAAAATATATAAATATAAGCATATTAAAAGTCACTTAAAACATTTCATATTTTTACGAGCAACTATAGTCGTTAAAAAACTAGAGATTGTGTTATCATAACGGAATACTGTTTTACAGTAAATAATTAGAAAAATTCTCCTATTACAAAAAAAATTGTAACATTTTGATTCAAAGGTAAACACAGACATTGTACCTTATTCCATTATTAATTATGATTAATAATCGTACTGGACATCTTGTATATTATAAGTTACATTGTATTTTTAGGTCGCTGTTCCCGATGTAGTTGAAGCGGCGAAAGACGCAGACATTCTTATTTTCGTTGTACCACATCAATTTATACGAAACCTTTGCTCTACCTTGTTGGGAAAAATAAAACCAACTGCTACAGCGTTATCTCTCATAAAGGTACCTTTTCCCTCTTATATTTATACTTGAATTGTTTTTTAAATGAATCAAAGGATATAATAATGAATACCCTCACATACATGTATGATGCCCCGACTATAAACAAATAACTGCCCCGAAACAAATATTTACTTTTTTAAATTTATTTCGACCTGGATTGAATCCGAGACTTCTACCTAACAGACGCGCTCCCCACCGCAACACATATGGCGTCTATAGTAACATGTAAAAATGTAGTATTATTGAGTTCATGTAGCTCAAGTATGAACAGTTCTGCCTCATATCTTTTATAATAATATATGTTATCAACTCTCGCCCCAATCACGTTTGTCGCAAAGCTTTGGTAACACATAGAGCCTTAAATTAAATAGCTTCTATATTTTATTTAGGGATTTGATGTTGCTGAAGGTGGTGGTATTGATTTGATTTCACACATTATTACGAGGCATTTGAAGATCCCATGTGCAGTATTGATGGGTGCTAACATCGCTTCAGAGGTAAGCGTTGTTTAACTCTAGTCAAGTTGTTTCATACATCGAAAATTTAAGTATATTTTTGTTTCTCCTTAAAAAACAATGTTATTTTAGTAAAGTATAATTTGTAGGTAGCTGAAGAGAAGTTCTGTGAAACTACCATTGGTTGCCGCGACGTAATGCTGGCACCTATGTTACGTGATATAGTACAAACTGAAAACTTCAGAGTTGTGGTCGTTGATGATGAAGATGCTGTAGAAATCTGTGGTGCTTTGAAGGTAAGAAAATAATAATTTTGTCATATAAATTTGGTCTTCAGAGTACAGATAGTTTGAAAAGTAGCTAAAATAAAAGAAATTGATTTTTCTTCATGTGTAGAATATAGTAGCTGTGGGCGCTGGGTTCGTCGATGGTCTCGGTTTTGGTGATAACACGAAAGCTGCTGTTATCAGATTAGGTCTCATGGAAATGATTAAATTTGTTGATGTATTCTATCCGGGAAGTAAGTTGAGCACTTTCTTCGAGTCTTGTGGAGTCGCCGATCTTATTACCACGTGTTACGGTGAGTTTATTTGTATTCATGAAATATATAAGCTCTGCTCACGTAATAAATTTAGCTCCATACAAAATTAAAGATAGATGTATAAAAAGTACAGAAGTTGCCTCATTTGCATGAACTAATGGGTTATCTATTGGGTAGCAACATTTTTTATTTATTTCTATTATAATTGAAATGAGATGATGATTTTCGTGATGCAATATGCACACATGTAATAGATATATTTGTTTTAATAGGTTCAAACGTTATCGCGTTTGTTTACAATTATTGTAGTTATTATGACTAGGAAGTGACACAGCAGCCATGTCTAATGGGCGTGGACTGTATATTTACAATTGTTCACAATTTGGAATAATTAATTACATTATACAAAAAAAAAGAAGATTTAAATTCCAATTCAATGTTAAAGGTCTTTAGTGCGTGATGTAAATAATTGTTTGTTGATAATAATTATGTTTTTGTTTGTTTTTTTTTTTTGTAAACAACGGATGCTTGTTTCATAAACTTATATAAGGTACATTTAAAACAAATGAACTTGCTTGATGAAATCTTTGGCCGGAGCCAATCAACTTCGTACTTATAACATAAGCACTAACTTAGTACATATATATCAAAAAACAGTTTGTCTAGTTATTTTGCATATCGACATTTTGACTGTGACGCAACACACGTGTGGTATTCCAAAGTTTGTTAGGAGCAATTTATAATATCTTGACGGGAATTAACTATGAATAATCTTCGATCGCTCGTGAACATGATTCAATTACTGTATTTTACTTTTATTTAGATTACATTTATTAATTAAATTAAGTAAAAACAAATAAATAAACACAAAAATTTCAAATAATTTTAGTTGTATATTTGAGAAATATTTTTTTTAAAACTACAATTATGAGTTCTTGCATAATGTAGAAATGTTTTGTCTTTTGTTTCGTATGACGTGTTGTTTCTACATCGAGTAAAATATACCAACACAAGTACTTTCGTTATTATCATACTTGCTCTCTATATATGCTTGTTTAGAAGTAAGATTTGATACTTTATATAATTTTAAAGTATGTAAGCACGTATTAAAATTGTAGGCGGAAGAAACCGAAGAGTTGCAGAGGCATTCGTGAAGACGGGCCGTTCGATCAAGGAACTCGAAGATGAGCTGTTGAATGGTCAGAAGTTGCAAGGGCCAATCACGGCCGAGGAAGTCAATTATATGCTCGCGAACAAAAATATGGAAAATAAGTAAGCATACCTTCTATTAATAAGATCATAACGTTGTTTTTCAATTAGTCAATTTCAGATAGTACATGCTATTCGCAATTTCGTTATATATCAGATATTATGTCAAATTGACGATAAAGTATAGTCTTATAATTTATGTGTTAGAGTGTAAGTATATTTTTACTTGAAAACAATTAATAATAATTGAATCCCTTTATTGCATATGTTTGCAAACTGTGCTATGACGTGAGCACATTTAAATACAGGTGATAGAGGATACGACGGAAATGACGTCACAAAATATAATTATTGTTGTTATTTTTTATACATATAGTGCAATTTATATATTAATTAATGAATGATTTTTTAAAAAATTATTTACTAATGACTTTTAATAAATAAGAATGTATAAATTCAATGCAATAAACTCGCCTTGTTGTCACGGTTATATAAGTTACATTAAAATTAACTCTTGGCCTCATTCCATAATCTTGACATTACAAGTTTAGGTCAATATCGTAGTGTCTGTACGATGTTTATGAAAATATATTTTGGTATATTTTTGAGCGTTAATGGATTTCTGGAATCTAAATTTCCAAAGTCAATTATTATTTGCAACTAAAACTTTCTTTCGTTGTCTTTTCATTTTATAACCAATTAAACCGCGACCACGATAGCTGCAAAATGTTCGAAACAAGTTTAAAATATTTTTAAAAAATTCAATAGTAGATCATTTTAGAATTGATTGAATCATATTCACGCATAATCTCAAACATCATAACGTTCAACATAGCCATTTGTAAAACATAATTGAGGTACTGACCAGAACTTATAATTAATAATAAAAGCGTTGAAATGTGTTTCTTTTCCTTATTTACAAAATATCACATCACTATTGAACTCGGATGAACCGCGAATTCTATTTAAAAATAGCACACCGTTTCCAATTTGCTGTTGCGTCGTTTAATAATCTTAAAATAAAATTAATTTAATGAACTTGCAGCTAATCAAAAAAAAATTAGAAATTAAATGTAAGGATATAATTTTGATAATTAGCAGAGAGAAACTGAGTACTCCTTAAGAAGGGAAAAATAGACCCAATAAATCAATCAGAAGTGTATTGTAATTATCAATGTTAACTTGATACAAGAAATACATTAAATGAAATATAATTTCAGATTTCCGTTATTCACCGCAGTGTATCGCATCTGCCGCGGTGACCTGAAGCCCAGCGACTTCATCAATTGCATCCGCAGTCACCCGGAGCATATGTAAGGAATTAATAATTTATAAATAGCTTCTTTCCATCAAACATAGTCAATTTAGTTGTTATCGTCGTAATAATATTTGTAGATGTAGTATTTTAAATGCAAATTGCATGCATCAATTGTTTTTCCTCTTGTTGTTTAACATTATATATATGACAGGGTGCTAGTATTTAGTTTGAATATATTATGAGTTTATATTATTGAATGTTTATATATTTATAGGTCCCTTTTGACGCTTTATAATTGCTTAACAAATAATATCTTTAAATACTTCTAGAACTTGGTGTAACACACCACTTTAAATAGGTCATCGTCTAAATGGTTATTTTGTATACAGTATATCATATCTAACTTTGTCGATTAAAGTGTACATTGCGTCTAAAAAGGACCTATTTATTGGTGGATAGTTATTGTACTTATTGAAAGCTGAATATTATGACTGTGAAAATTGCGCAGAGTTTTGTATAGCTTGTGTGAAGTGGTGTTGTTTTTGAGTGAATCACGCGGCGATGTCGTGTTTAAACTGTCGTTCTAGTCATCTGGTGACGGCCATACAGCCATGCACTCTAATCATTGGTGCTAATTTCAAATAAGCAATGTATATTCTTATTAAGCCTATTCCAGTACATTCATTTTTAATAGTCCACCTTAAATCGTTCGGATTATAGATTCGATTGAATAGTAACCAACCTTTGTCCTTTCTACATCCGTTATTGTTTATCTACGATTATGCTTGATAATATATTTATGAATAACGTTTGTCATTCTAAAAGGATGTAAGATAACATTCGTAGCGCGTTGAGAATTTTAGTTGTAAAAAAATTTGGATCAGTCATGGTATTCATAATCCTAATTTTGTTGTTTATTTCTGTCACCTGTTGAATCTTAATATTTTGTTATTGCTGACTTAATGAATAGTACATTATCTCTCACTTTTATATCTAGAACAATCTATATATATTCCCGTATTTATCATATGTAATAAAGTTTTATCAAAGTAGCAACAAGTACTAGAGTGGGTGTATTTTAAATATAATATATATATTTATATAAATTCAGTCTAATATAATGTTATAGATATAATAACATATTATGTTGTATAGCTGTTGTTGATTTGTAATAATAAATTTTATAAAGACATTTTATTTCATTAGAGTATATTTATATATACATTATTATTATATTTTAAAAATAAATTATATTTTTATATTATTGCTCCTGGAATTGACTTTTTCTTTTTCCTTCTCTTTTATCTAAAAATGTGCTATTTATTTTATTAATTTTCCAGATTTGCACCAAAAAATATAAGCATTTATTAATGAAGACTAACCTCGAATGTGTTGAGATTGTAATAATTAATAACAATTGCATGTCTGAAAATCTATGACATTACAATAATAAAAATATTTTTTTAAATAAACTTTTTTTTTCTTTATTAAATTCTATGTTATAATTTGTTGTTAACTCGGTAATGTATTGTCGTCACTATTCATTTAATTATGGTGGTAAAGGTATTGGGGGTGTGGTCTAAAAGGCGAATGATGATAAGCTTTACCAGCTGGTTACATTTTGAAAATAGAATTTTGACATTTTAGAGATTCTCGATTGTATTTTCAAAAATAGAATACTGCTATTAAATAATTATGAAGGAAGGTGAACGTAGTCACATTTTGTAAATAGAATTACGGTATTATAGTAGGCTACGGGTTTATTTTTTAAATATTTAAAAAATGGAATGTGGTATTTGCTTGGCGGCATTTTAATGGCATTTTGCGTAATGAATGAATATTTATTGATTTATTGGTGTTGGCAATATTTTTATCAGTGTTACATGATATTAGCTAAAACGATATTGCCATAGTTGAGTAATAGATAACACGATATCACTTGCTTTGTAATTATCATGCTAAATGCGTGTTCGCAATAAAAAAATCTTATGAATGGCTAATATAAATCATTAAACGTTAATTGTGTTGTTTTTTTACTAAAATTCTAGGAGTATGCCGACACCTAAATGTTCCCTGTGACCCGAGTGAAGCACTGCACGTTATACAACTAAACATTAATTAAAATTAATCATTATATTCTAAATTGTTTATAGCATCATGTTCCCTAATAACAAAGTTTATTGTCCAAGTTATAAATTATATAAAAAGTATAAATATGTTGGATATTATCTAGGCAACTTAAATCTTTGCTTATATCTGCTAGTAGATTTTTAAATAGATATTCTGAAGGGGTAACCATTATATTTAATAAGGCCTATTGTTCACCGAGGCGTTTCATAGTGTGCAATTTTCCATATATGTATTATCAGGTTAGTTGCGTCACCTTATTTTTGAGATTGGATCTTTACTAAAATATATGAAATAATTAAAGGCCTCTGTGTGCGGTCGGCTTTATGTATATGAATAATTAGATGTTTACTTAGTGTTTGAAATCTATATTGAGTTTTATTAACGACCGCCATTTTCACTAGTCTTAATGTATTTTAAAATAATTATGTTGAAACAGTTTCAGTAGTCGGTAAATGAGTAAGCCTCATTGAATATTTGTAATTAAAACAAAACTACATGTTTTTCGATGTATGCTCTAATTGTATGTTGCTGACAACAAAATCCATGTAATATCTGTTTATTTATCATTTTTAAGTGTGATAATATACCAAGTTAACGTCTTATTATCATTAAATATACTAGAGAGGAAAGTATATCACGGGTGATGCGCGTGACGATTCTGCTTATAGAATAATAAAAACTATGTGGGACATAAATTACAATATAGCACAATTTTGCCTTTCTAATTGTTGTTGTAAATAAATAAAAAATAATAGGACTTGAGTTATATTTAAAATATTTGCAATGTTTATAAACGTTTCTGCTAGTCCAATATTCTTTAATATGTTAATGTTATGAAATATATAAAAGTCCTAAACAATATAGAGTACGTACAGGCAAAAAGCTAATAAATCAATTTTATTAAACAAATTCATCGACGTTTTTATCATATATTGTAGATATAATTTTATCTACTTTTATTAACATTGGGTTTTAATCTGTATTTCTAAGTATTAAAGGTTGGAACACGTCAGGTGGTTATAGAAATAATAAATGTGTATATATTATTATTTTTATTCAATATTCTGAGCACCAAGCTTATCCGTGTACTATTGTTACGAGCCTCAAAAATTGGCGTTTCCATATATCAATACATGTACATGAAATATAGAAAACGCTGTACTATAGCTATAAGTGCAAGGACTGCCCAAACATATAACACCCAGATTCGAAAATTATATATATGTGTGTAATCAGCTTAATGTACATGAGTGAGCTTGTTAATAGAAATATTTTGTTATTAAAATATGTTTTATTTATCATCCTAACAATTTTGTATATTAACTTTTTCTTCTGATTACACCGATGTTTTACGTATTTCTCATTCCCACTGCTCCACCTGTTCCCCAATTACCTTAACACTACTGAAGTCATCGTTATAATGACATCGTCTAACAAAAGAACTTTTTGTTGGTGTTACCCGAATAGAGTATACGGGCACCAACACACTACCTTCATTTGGCGACTACGGTCGCTTAATAAAAGAATATCAAGAACACGTGTTGCAATTGATGCATATTGCGCTAATTAAATCGTCCTTACGAATTGACGTTGTTAACTGATGTCAGGGATCCAGGTAATTGAGCCTTAGATGTTTGATAATGTATTCTTTGTTTTATTAAAATGTTTAAACTGAACTAACTGCCTACTACAGTCGGCAATCTGACTTACTCTAATGAGATACAGTGTAAATAAGCAGTTGTCATTCGTATGCTCAGTAAATTAGTACGATCTGCCGATAATTAAACTAGTGTGTTCAGAATACATACAGTGAGCTTAATGTCAACATGCCCTATAAAACGAGTGTTTTGAATGTATTATTGTATGACTTGCATTTATTTAAAAGCATATTATGCAACTGTAGAATAGAAATGCTCCCTTTATTGTTCCGCTTTTGCGTTTTATGTTATAGAATATTTTGTGTCTAACTCATTTTTAAAGGTAAGTTTATTATGAATGTTATTAAATTGCGTTCACTGCATTAATAGAAAGCTATTTTTGTCTGATCAAAAACAGTAAATATTCCAAATAGATAAACTGATGTATATGATATGTAATAATAAGTCATTTTAAAATATTTTCAGAATAAAACTTCCTACAGAGAGCAGTTAAAGTGAATATGACAGGCGATGACGCGACGACCTCCGTAAAGTTTTCGTGATTAGACTATTTTAAAATAGATATTAATTACTTTAGTTTAGTATTTTTATAAAGTAAGTGCATTCATTTATTACAATCGTCTGTGATGTTATAAATCACCATTATGTATTCAAACGTATGCAAGTTGTCATATTAATTGTTTTTAAGTTGTTCACTAAGACTTAATAGTAAAATTTGTAGTAATTTTCTATAGCAAAAGTTTTTTAATAAGTTCATTAAAACATATCATTAAATTGTAAAAATTGTACTATTTTAGTAATAAAAAACAGTAATATAACCGAAACAAAACATTTATTTAATAAAACATATTATTTTTAATACCTAAATTATTCTTTAAATAACCATTAAAAAAGTCTGTGGCAGTAATTTTTCTCTTACCTACAATTCGTAAAGACTTGAAAGATATTACTTTGGAATCTCTACATTTGACCATAATAGTTGAAGTTGTATCACAATACTTTATTGATCCTGCCTTTCCATCGACAACTGAATTCATATTATCAATGGACGCGTCAAACAGCTTAACTTGTTTTTCTCTGAATTGTGTTGATAATGGATATAAACCATATATAGCCCTATAAAGATTATACACCTGTATGGCGTCCATGTCCAACCATCGCACGTCACTGATATTTTTGTTTATTTTCCTGGCTGAAACATAATTCATTGATAACATAAACAAATAAAATACTATCTACCCCACTTGAAACAAAAACATGAAGATACATTTTCCTACCATATGTAACACCCTCATTTGATTGTTGTTGAGTATTAGATAGGGAATCTGGTAAAGTCCTCACACATTCAACCAGCATATCAGCACCATATTCTGACAACTGAGCTGTCAATTCTGGGAGTTTAATATCATGAGGAACTTCTACTTTCATTTGGTTTATTATTTCACCTAAAAATTAAGGAAATTATACATATGGAGAACTGCTACTTACCTAGTTTAAGTTATAGATTGACTATAGAATACGCGAAATGTGTTCTCAAGTTTATCTAATGCCCACAACACACTTCAGCATGTCTTCGAAGACGTAGAGATGTAACTTGGTGACAACAGTGTGGCGAACACAATAAATGAAGTATAAAATATTAATACTAGCAACTAACCCACATCAAATTTATCTGCTTTAATCTTCATAAGGGTGACTCCAGTCTCTTGGTCTCCATGCAGAAGAGTGTGAATGATGGGTGCTGCACCTCTCCAACGGGGTAACAAACTTGGATGTACATTTACCATACCTCTAAAAATTTTAGACACTACAGTATAATTGTTACTACAACATTCTGTTTATTGTTATTTTATAAATTGTTTTGAATGTAATTTCTATTTATTATTAAAAACTAAAATCGACTGATATTGTTGGGATGGAGACTGTAAATCAATTTAGGAATAAACATATATATGATAAGCAAGTAAACCAAGCTGTTAGCCTATTTATAAATAATTTTGATTCCTTGACGTGAACTAAATAAAATTATTAGCAGTAATTTCTGAGGTTATTCACAAGCATAATTAAATTAACTAAAAGACTATGCGGCTTACTGTAAAATTTATTTAGGATGTTTTAGTTGCAGTAGACATTTTGAAGGTTTTGCAGCATCTCTTATGAATTGTTTGAATTCAACAAGTCAACATCATAAATTCGTTCAAATAAAGTAAATATTGCTAGAAGTGTATACAGTAATACTTACAAAGGAAACTTTTCAAGCAGATCTCTTTTAATCATATGACCAAATGCAACAATAAGTCCTATGTCATACGTGACATTGGCT
>JAPWLS010002247.1:0-92448 GCA_028551675.1 Tineola bisselliella
CTAATTAATAATGCTTCTTAACGCGAGCGAAGCCGCGGGCAAAAGCTAGTTTACTAATAAAGTAGGTATAAAGAACGTACACAGCTGCAATTCTTATTGGTTATTGTTTAATAACATAAGTTTTAAGCAACTTTTTTTTTGTACAATTATTTCGCTTGTGTATTTTTTTCGATACTAAAATATATTTCACTAAATGTGATCTAGTCATTGTGCGTGTATTATTTAACTAAATTTAAATTAAACCGTTTCTTTGCGGCTTAATCATTTAATATAAATCGTCAAAGCTTTTAAAACCTCGGTTTAGCTAAAAAAAAAACATTTAGAAAAAAAGCTATGTAACCTAAGCCTATCATAAAATTCACTTACAAGTTAAGTGAATATTTCACAAACAATCTCTCAAGCCTAAAAGTGTTTATATTTTAGTGAAACTCGTAAAAAAAAATACACTATACCTGCCAATCCCGGTTTGGTTTACGACACCGACGTGTTTATCCTAAAATTTTCTTCAGCAAAACTGAAACGATCGTAAAATCCGAGAAGGGTTTTGCTATCAAAATATTTTATTACTTAGAACTGGCATGCACTTATTTATGTTCGTAGCCTGATGTTAAGTTAAAGTATGAAATGAATAAAGTTTTTTTTATTTACGAAAATATCTCCAAAAAAAATAAAAATCATTGTCATAGGAACTCTCACTAATTCACCGGGATCACTGTTGCTTAAAATGTTAGAAAAAAAAAACAAAGTTTTATTTAAATCCGCCTTTTACATAAATTACTTTCCTACCTGTCATTAGGTTTTCATTAATGTTTAAACTGAATATTACCATTTTATTTTGATTACTGCCTAATGGTTGTCGTGTTTAACGATTTATTATTTACTAGCTTTTACCCGCGGCTGCGCTCGCATTTAAGATAAGTATCAGAGATCATTTCAATAGAAATGAATTAATATGATTCCAAACAGCTGAAACTATAGTCAGTTGGAAACTATAGTAAAAAATATATTTAAAAAAAAAGTATCCTATGTTACTTGTAGTACCTCCAAAAATATGTGTACAATGTTTCAAGATGATCGGTTAGGTAGTTATTGCGTGAAAACTTAACAAACAAACTCACATTCACATTTATATTAGTAAGGGATTAGTAAATAATTATTACTGCATAAAATGTAGGTACTCAAGTATTGACCAGTTGATGATAGACGTTTCTGAATACGAGTGTTTTCAGTTTCAGCTCAAAAATCACTTACTCTAAACGTCTGTGATTTATTTATAACTAGAATCGAATTGGAATCAAAACCTTGTCAGTAATCCGGGTGTAACCGGACTAGAGTTGTATTTCATTACTTAGTTAGGGTTTATCGTGTTACAGGCTGATTTATTTAGGCCTCCATAGTACGATAACACGAGATGGTTTCCGCTGAGCTTGGCTCAACTTAATTGCTTCAACTTACTTCAAAGGCAAAGCTCAAATAAATTGAGAGACAGGGCGCTATTCTTGTCGCATGTTTCTTTAACACAAAACTTAATTTTTACTTGTTTTCGCTATTATTAATATAATTATTAACCCATTACTTCACACTGTCCTATTTTTAAGACACTATATTCAAATTTTTTTTTAACCTATTAAGAGTTTTATTTTTTATTTATTTTATACTATTTTTCTGATGAAATAATTTTTTTCCGCTGAGAAAAATATTTACGTAATTTTAATGTAATTTTTTCATTTTTGTTGCCTCAAAAAAAGCATTATGTTCCAATTTTATATACCGTAAAAGACAACAGTAACCAACTTCAAAGTACATAAAACTGATTATTAGACTTCTACCAAATAATATAAAAATAAAAACAAAACATATTTTTATCCCCATTGTCATATTTTATAGGACAGGCTGACTCAGCTTTAAAGAATTATTATTTTTTCTTACCGTATTATGACCTTAATTTAACGATTTCACCAAAAAATTGTTTTCGATCAATGTTTTCGACGCTTGGGAAGTAATGGGTTAAAATCTCAAACTATATCCCAGTTATAGAGTATCAGAATAAAGACCTCACAAGTATGCTCTACTTAAATCCAAAACGAATGCATATAAAAAATAATAATAATTTACATTTACTTATATTCTTCTTACATAAATAAAATACAGATTTTATCAAGAATAGTGGCCCTTTACAAAGTTTTCCCTCTTTAATACTTTGAAAATAGTTTTGTAGCGTTCTAAAGAGATTTATATGAGTAATTGTGTATTTTGTTTCAGAATTTCAGGAAAATAGAAGTACGTATATATAGGTTACATCGGTCAATTTAGAACCGATACAGTAATGCCCTGCTTTACGAGAGGGATAAATTCCGGAAAAAATCGCGTTAACTGAAATTCCCGCGACCATAGAGAAGTTGAATGACTACATTATGTTTATACGCACTCTTTCGCGTAATTTAATAATAAATTTGAATTTCGCGTTATAGTGAAACTGCGTGTAACGGGGCCTGGTAAAGCGGGGTATTACAAAATATAAAATGTAACAACATCGCTGGAATTGTTTTAATAACTGGATTTATAAGCTAGTTTGTGTCAACTTGGATAGTATTTATGAATATTATACTACCGATGTGGAGACTACTACAATGTAAAGTTTTTCTATAGTAGCAGATGCCTTCGCTAATTGACAGCATCTTTAATAGTTTAACAGTGGGCTTATCACGAATTTAATCTGGCTTTCGAATCGAGCTGTCACAAGTAAAACGGATCCGTTAGCAATGGGGATCATGAATTTTTACTAACGACTAACGAGCACCAGCAATCTATCAAATGAACGAAAGATCGAGACGTTCGAAAATTAACAAAAAGTATCTAAAATATTGTAGTTCCAAATCCGCACGCGGTGGCGCTGCTCAAATTTCCATACAAATCGCGGCGAACTCGGTTAGAAAGCCAGACTAAAATTCGTGATAAGCCCACAGTAACATGAAAACGTTTATTCGTTGTTCAATTCACAGTAACGACCATTGTTTTATGAATAAACATAATTGAGATAAAAATGTTGTCAAAAGGCTCCAAAAATTTACACTCGTTTAGTTATTGATTTTTATAACAAAAGTATTTAATAAAAAAGATCTTGTTAATAAAAAATAGTGTTAGATGTAGGTATATCTGTAAAAGCATAAGTACTTATTTTGTATAATATAAACTACATCTTCAAAAGGACATAGACTTTGGACTGGAAGAAACAATCATTAGAAAGGGATGACTATATTTTTATCGTGTCGAAGTTGAAAGATGTGTGAAAGAGATGCAGATATCTCCTTAGCCGTTCACGACAACGCGATCGTTTCTCTTTCTATACCTACAAAAACTGTATCCATTTGAAAAGGAGGTCTTATTTATCCGATAGGAGATATTCTCAGGAGGTGAAGATTGTTTATCATTTGTTATGTGTAACCACCCCTGTAGTATGGTCGCACCCTAATTTGGCGCCCAGAAGCAGATCGATATGTGGAAACTAGCGACCATCTGCTGCACTCTCTCTGCAACATATATTACGGTGCAGACACACTGCGTTTTCAGGAAATTACACTTAATGTTGAAAAATGACACAGCCTCAAAACGACTTTAAAAATATGATGCTATTTTTAAAATGTATTTCAGAGATTTCTTCTTTATATTGGTTAATATAAATGTAATTTTATAGCCCTTATACGTAATTTTCAGGCGCTTCAGTCTATAAAATAAAATATGATTTGGAGGCAGTAAAATAAAAAGAGATTATTTGAAAATCTTTTCTAAATTTAAGGATTGAAAAATATTATTTAAAAATCTCCATTGTACCCACGCCCAGTAATAAATTTTGTTTTTTTTTTGATTAGTTTTTTTATGTAAGCCTAATGTAAGTTTATTTTCTCATCATAGTGATTGGTTTTATAGTTATTTTTTATATTAAAAATTATTCTAAGACAGATTTGTTCACGTTTTATTTATTTATTTAGCAAGAATATACAATGCATATAGCTGAGATGGTGACTTCATCTGGTTTTTTTAAGATGGAAAGGTAGTGAGTGACACACTGAGGATTGGATTCAAAAAAGAACGAAGATGTGATTATCAGTTACTCAAAAAACTGGTTACATTAAAAAAACATCTAGACATTAGTCATTATAAAAATAACTTTAAACTTAATATATACCTACTACATAGAAGTAATGTACTCTGGAACATTACAACGCTCTGTTACATGAAGTAACAGAGAGAGGGGGTAAACTTTGAAGCATCTACCCGAGGGTAGGTTCAACAACTAATAAAGTTTTATAAGATAAAATATATATGCTGGTTTTTCTGATCCTCTAAGTTGAAATACGTTATAATTATATTATCGATATTAATATATTGCTATCAATAAAAATAATAATAATAATAATTTACAGAAATAGCTATATGTTTGTTGTAGCGACGAGGAATTGAACCCAGCCTGGGTAACAAACCGCGTCACAGAGGGTGTAATTATTACAAAATTACTACAGTCAACTAAAGAATAGTTTTAAAAAAATGTCGACTCGCAAAGGGTCATTAACCTTACTGCAATTTCAGGCACACAGAATAACGTTTCAATTATTTATTACTTTAATTACGTACATTTGTGACAGTGTTGCCAGGCGATAACTTTAACAAGAGTTCTGACGAGGATATTTAGGTATAGCATCCAGTAAAAGCTATAAATATAAATTTTGATATCACTTCGCTTCTGTTTTAGAATAATATACCTAATTAAACTTACGATAAGTTAAGCTAGATAACTCATATTTCATGTTCTGCATATCTTCTAAATATATATAACTCAAAGGTGACTGACTGACATAGTGATCTATCAACGCACAGCCCAAACCACTGGACGGATCGGGCTGAAATTTGGCATGCAGGTATATGTTATGACGTAGGCATCCGCTAAGAAAGGATTTTGATCAATTCTACCCCCAAGGGGATAAAATAGGGGATGAAAGTTTGTATAAATCTTCTTAGATTTTCGACTGATTGAACTGAAATTAAAGATTGGAGCTACTATGATTCTTAACGCGAGCGAAGCCGCTGGCAAAAGCTAGTTACGTTATAAAATACACCAAAATAATTTTCACTAAGCACATAAATGTATATAATGATTAAAAAACAAAGAAGTACTGAAGTAAAACAATGGAAAACAAAATAATTAATTCAATTATTAAAGACTAGTTCTTTTTGTTGTATAATGAGAAGAGTAGCTCATTGATTCCTGTAGGACTATAGCTAACTAAGCTTTTTTTCGGCAATATATAATTTATTGTATTATTCCGAAATAATATAGTATATCTTTGAGTGGGCGACATGGTTTTTTTAAGTGCAAAGCGTGCAATTACGGTAGGCGGTGACACAGAAAATTAATTCCAAAGACGTTCCTTGAGACGGCACGTAAGCATCGCACTACAGGTCACCATCCACTAATATTTTATTATTATTGCATAAATTTATTTTATATGCAGTGATTTGTGAAAATTGTTTTTAAACTGACAAAAAAGGTTCGGCTTTTCGCACGTTTCATAAGTAATGATTTAGATTTCGTATCATAGTGTCAAGTCATATTTCTTATTGAAGTGAACAAGCCGCTATTACAGTTGCTGCGTATTGTATTATTAAGTATAATTTATAGTATTTAGACAAGTCACTTGGACTTACGGATTATATTACATCAACTACAGTAACGCCATCTATATGTGAAATAAAATACTATTAATAATGCTACTAAACAATCTTAAATATCACTACAAGTTCATTTGTTTATTTAAGAAAAAAAAAGTAATAAATTTAAAAAGATAAATCACTATAGATGGAGCACTAAACGCATGCCATAATCTTCCCTAACAGCCGTTTATAAAATAATTTATGAGTTATTTTAAATTTAATTAACGAAATTACATTTTTGATTTCGTCACTCCGACTCTATTTTAATAAGCCACATGTTTCTTCAAAACGCCTGAATTTTAGTTCAAATTACATACGTGACATGTGTGTAAAAACGTATGTGGTATTTTTTATTAGATGATAATCTATCAAAATTTATCCACTTTTTGGTTCATTTTTTAATAATAATAATGATTTTTTAAAACTAAAGTACCATAGTAATTTCAGCCCATATACACTTGTCAGGCTTTTATTGGTGTTGTTCTTGTGATTTCATCTCGTTATATGCCTTTTTTTAACCTGCTATTAACGATTGGGTGTATTTTTACTCCAGGATCCTGAAATTCTTGATACATCCTTAATGATGAAGAAAACCACAATCTATAAAATTCGGGAACTGGAACTTATTTTTAAAAAATCACGAAAAATATTTTTCTACTGTATCTACCTAACCCAGTTTATGTAAGTCATGCCATGAAAGTTATCAGTTACCCGCGAAAAGACCTTCAGCGTACATAATTCAGGCACTCGCAAACCATATGCTATTAATACCACCTAGTTCAAGGTTCGGTGCCTGAAAAAGGTTAACCAGTTCACGCGTTTCAGTCCCCTGTCAATCATTCCTGAAACGTCGACTGAATTTGAAGATACTTTTAGCGTATTACATAATTTAGGTGTAATTTTAATACTAATGTTTTTAAACCTCCATTTTTGTGTAAAAATTAGTGTTGTGTACAGTGGGCTTATCATGAATTTAGTCTGGCTTTCGAATCGAGCTGTCACAAGTAAAACGGATCCGTTAGCAATTGGGATCATAAATTTTTACTAACGACTAACGAGCACCAGCAATCTATCAAATGAACGAAAGAAAATTAACAAAAAGTATCTAAAATATTGTAGTTCCAAATCCGCACGCGGTGGCGCTGCTCAAATTTCCATACAAATCATTTCGAAAACCAGACTAAAATTCGTGATGAGCCCACTGATATAGATTTATAATGTATCGATAAAAAGTTTAAGATAAGATCTATGTTATGAATTTCATCTTAACTACATACTACAGGTAAACATACTACGAGATAACTTATAATTGAAAGACAACATATTAAAAAAAACTCATTCGAAACGAATAAATCGAATTCATATAAAAACCGTGACTTAGTTCATGTAATAGAATATAAGTTTTATTTTCAGGGTATTCCCTGTAAAGAAATAACTTTGCCGGTTTTATTGAAATGTATCTAGAGCCTCTCGTTCGAGGAATATAAAAATTTTATGTTATACAATATCTGTAAATCCACCTGAAACACTAATTCTTGTAAATAAATCGAATCCAATTTACTATTCATTCTAATTGGAATCGATTATTAAATCTTATTTAATTTTTTTTATTTTTTATTTATTTATTTAAACTTAGCCTATTACAATAATATAATATTTAAAATAGCTTTATATAAACAATGAAAGAAGTAGAAAGCAAAAAGAAAGTAAAAAATTTAAAGAACCATAATAACAAAACACTGCGGCTAACTTAATGCTAAACATAATGTACTCCGTACTAGTTAAAACTGTAATGACGGTAGTCCAAAATATTAACAAGTTTGACACTCGTCAAACGGGTTTGCTGTTTCACTTTGTCGAGCGAGATAGTAGTATTTGGTTTTAGTATATGTGAGTAGTGAAGCACTACTCCTTTCAACCAAATTTGCACAGTATATGTGTGAATTGTAGATTGTATATTATATTAATATTAAATAATATAATAAATAATAATAGTATTAATAATAGTAATTATATTTTGTTATTTGTTCAAATATTGTAGTATTGTTAGTTAATGTTTAATTAAATTAAAATACTTACTATCGAGTTTGTTTTGATTTTTTTAATCCAGTATTTCGATAGCTTTGGTAATAAACGACATAGTAAGTTCGTAATTTATTGATATATCGACACATTTGGCAATGATAAGTGTCAAATCTTATACTATACGTTTTAATAATTCCCCGCATCCCCTATGCGATAACTAATCAACGATCTATTTAAAAAAAAATTAATTAACCATACAAAAAGTTACAATATCGAAATCGAATTAAAGGCAGCAAGAATAGGTACTCTTGTTTTTATAGGTCACCAGTTCTGAATTGAGAAAAAACGAAGAAAAATAAAAATACCACATGGAAATGTGTAAAAAAATCATTGGATCAAATAGGTCGTCAAGAATAAAGTTCTTGTTGCGAGATTTGGTCAATTATTATTTCTACTTTTTATTATTTAAATGTATTTTAAAAAACCTTTATCTGCCTAATTAAAACATTATTTATCAGTAATTATTATATACTAGCTTTTACCCGCGGCTTCGCTCGCATTTAAGTAATTAAATGAGTATCAGTAAGATCTAAAATAATAAAGTAGCATCTAACCACAAAAATGATACCTAACCTAAAAATTCAAATAGTTTTTTTTTTTATTTAAAAATGACAGACGAAAATAAAAATAAATATAGTCAATTGGAAACTATAGTAATTTTTTTTTAAAATAAAAAATATCCTATATTACTTGTAGTACCTCCAAAAATATGTGTACAAAGTTTAATGATGATCGGTTAAGTAGTTGTTGCGTGAAAACATAACAAACAAACTCACTTTCACATTTATAATATTAGTAGGGAAAATTTAGGTAAATTGTAACCAATAGCAAGTACTAAAATTAAATTGAAATTTACATTAATTGGTGTACCTCCAATTAAAATCGTTACGGAGAAATGAATTGCTGAACAAAATTCATCTTCATTTGAACGCTCAAACGAGTTAAGTTAGTACCTATGCTGAAACATTGGTATAATGAAACATCTCAGTGTTAGTGTGATTGTTCCGTTCGGTGCAATTTTATTTTGGTTGTTTAATTTTTAAAAAAATAGTTTAAACATACCTTTATTCAATAGACGGTGAATTTGAAAGGCTTATTATAAGAAAAATGACTATATTGTTGACAATCTATTGTGACTGAGATGATTGTGTGTGTGTTGGTGTGATTATATACTTAGGTACTAGCTTTATTTACATTTTTAAAGATGCTGTAAATTACCTACTAACGTTATACTGTACAGTGTACAGGCTATGATTGACGAGTTTCTCGTGATTTTTTCTCGTCGTATGCCTTTCCGAAATCTCATAATCTATATGACTATGCGTAAAAGCCTAAAAGGATACGAAATAAAGATTTTTCATTTATAATTAAATATAGTGCTAGCCCATAACATCAACAGGGTGTCGCATATCCTTAAAATTATTTAAACATATTTAGCCTAAATTGTTTTATTTTAGATGTGAGTGTCAATAACTGCAACATGCCAATAAAATTGAGCCTAGTTATTGACACTCATATTTTAATAATAAAATATTGTTTTTAATGATATTTTAATATTTTATAGCGAAGAAAAGGTTATTATTAATCATACAATATATAATTTATAATATTTTTATACTTACATGACTGTTAAATCGCGTATTCAATATACGGACACTCTTACGTCAATAACTTGGACTACAACTGAAAAATCGCTTCGAATGTAACTTAATTTTTTTTTGTATAAAGTTGTTTTTCTTTATAACTATTGCTATTATAATCAGTACTAAATTAAATTATTTTAATTTTGAAAAAAATAATTAGCTTACTTATATAAGAAAAAATTTTTTTTTTTATTGAAATTGAAGTGAAAAGTGTCAAAAACCGGGTCAGTGTCAATAACTGGGTCTTTTACCTTATGTATAATATATACTATTATACTTAAATATACCTAAGTTTTCTTATATATTCATATGACGTCACTTCCTCTGTTGTTTGTTAAACCGGAGCAAGCGAACGGCATCTATCTAGAAGAAGCAGTAACTACAGAAAGATATTCGAACAAAAATCGCATCAACCGACGCGACATATGTCGACATATGTCGACTTATTGAGATGTCTCCTTACACAGTTCTTTATTTGATATCATTTATTATTATTTAAGTACCTGATAATAAAAACACCATTATGCTTTCACACGTCTGATGTTAAGCTAGAGTCCTTAGACGGAGATAGGTACACTATGCCGGCTTGAGACGATGAGTGATTCCCAGTGAATCTCAAACTTTTATAAATATATTTTTTTTCAATCTGAAAGCCACTTAAAAGTTGTATATCTGTAAAAGCAGGCTAAAAAAGAGGTTTTTCAGGATAAAGGATAAGAAAGGAAAAACAGAAATTGACTTAACCCAAATTATACCCTAAACGTATTAAAAGGGTTTTTCAAATAGAATTAAAGGATTTAGACAGTCGTCCGCTGTACATCATACAAAATTGACCGTTATAACGTACAGAATAAGGGCGTTTGTACTATGCATTAGCGTGAGAGTTTTCATGATTTTTTTTAGACAAATTTCTTTTAAAAAGATAATATACTCGTACATACTAATTTTGGTTTGGATATTTCGAATTATTTCAAACTTGTTAATATTTTGGACTACCGTCAATATAGTTAAAACTAGTACGAAGTACATTATGTTTAGCATTGAGTTAGCCGCAGTTGTTATGATGGTTTTTTTAAATATTGTTTATTACTTTATAGTGTTAATATAATTTTTTACTTTCTCTTTTCTAATTATATCATTGTTTATATAAAACTATTGTCAGCAACCAAATTTAATAATGTTGACTAAAGCTTTAAATATGAGTTAATTAAGTAATAATTGATACAATTAGTAATCATTTTAACGTGACAGACATGCGGCGACCCCTATCGGCTGGAAGGGGTAGACGCATATCTGTCACCCAGACGAGAAAGGCAGTCTGGTCAAAACCACCAAACAGGAAGGTGTCTTTTGATGTGTGTTAATAATAATACTGAATTAAATAAAATGTGAGTATTGATATTTTGTATGTTTTATTTAAATAACCCCTTTCGCCACGATACCTATTTAACTGCACTTTACACTATTTTAAATTTTATAGTGTTTATATTGTAATAGGCTAAGTTTAATTAAGTAAATAAATAAATAAAGATAAAATGACCTTTATGTCTTTCAGAATAACATCTATGGATCTAATTTCAACGTTTAAAGGAATCCTATAGATGTATTTGATGTCAGACTAGAGCCATGGGCGGAGATAATTGCTACCAGAAAGAGATCTTAATTGAGAAACTAGTGTTTAGTTAGTGACTTCCCTATAATCCTTCTGAGTAGGTACAGTAATACCCCGCTTTACGCGACACTGTTATGCGCGGTTTCACTATTCAAATTTCGCGCTCAATTGCACCGCATTAAGCGAAAAAGTGCGTATAAACATAATGTGGTCATCAACTTCTCTATGGTCGCGGGAATTTCAGTTAACGCGATTTTTTCCGGAACGTATCCCTCGCGTAAAGCGGGGCATTACTGTACCTACCTATATAATAGTAGGTGTAATATATGTAGCGGGAATTATAAGCAAAATAATTTTAAATAATTTCCTTTAAATTGATATGTCTCTGTAACTACGCATACACGTATATAGGCGATGAATACTAATATCCCGAAATCATTTTTCACAAGTCCTCTCCTTGCTCAACGAATTTTGAGTGATTTGTGCCTTCCCATGTAAATCCTTAAAGATTTATTATGGGCACACGTCACCAGAAATAAAGCTGTCATTCGTTAATACCTTACTAATATAAATGTGAATGTGAGTTTGTTTGTTGCGTTTTCACGCAACAACTACTTAACCGATCATCATGAAGCTTTGTACACATAGTTTTGGAGGTTCTAGAAGTAACATAGGATACTTTTTATTAAAAAAATAAATATTTTTACTATATTTGTTGACGATCACAACCTCCTTTTGATTTTTATAAATTATATAAAGTTTTATAAAAAATAAAAAATACGGCTGTCAATGTCAAGCAGTCCTAATAAAAACTGAAAAGCGAAAAGTGGATTTTTCTTTTGCACGGACTCAAATATATAATATATTGCGAAATAGCAGCAATAATAGTTTCCAATTGACTATAGTTAGTATAATCTCTGATACCTATTTAATGACTTAAATGCGAGCGAAGCCGAGGGTATAAGCTAGTAAATAAATAAATTTTTTATTGCAAAAAAAAAATAATAATTTTTCCCCATAGGCGAGCTTAATGCCAGCTAACCTTTGTCGGTGCGAGCGGTGATATTTGGTGCAATGTGAAGAAAATAATAACTAAATATACACAATACACACATTACATAAAATAATAAACAATAATATATACTTAAAAACATACATATTTATGAAAAAAAGTTATAAGTGAATTAAATAAATAGTGGAATTAAGAGATGTTTTTTTTTTCTAAAAATGTTTGTTCAACAAATTTAATCGTTTTTAAAGCACAAGAAACGGTATTGACAAAAAAAGCTACTTTTGTTTATTATAATCCTGTTTAGAGCAGCCACTGTTATAAGCAGTTAAAATGTATATAGCGGACATGATATGACGGGACTACAGTTACACATAACAATGAATGGCAGCTTTATTTGTATATGGAGAGACTGGGCGAGTGATAAATGTATTTGACGTGACATCGGACGAGGTTCTGAATTCATCTGTAATCCTGCAAAGAGATGTAGAGTCATATAAATGTTACATCATATTTTTTTTATCTAAGTAGCAAATACTGAACTTTTTAGTATTTGAATTTGGAACTAGGATACGTAGTGCTTGAGTATCAGTGGGCTCATCACGAATTTAGTCTGGCTTTCGAATCGAGCTGTCACAAGTAAAACGGATCCGTTAGCAATCGGGATCATGAATTTTGACTAACGACTAACGAGCACCAGCAATCTATCAAATGAACGAAAGATCGAGACGTTCGAAAATTAACAAAAAGTATCTAAAATATTGTCGTTCCAAATCCGCACGCGGTGGCGCTGCTCAAATTTCCATACAAATCGCTTGAAGCGAACTCGTTTCGAAAACCAGACTAAAATTTGTGATAAGCTCACAGGACAAGAACAAGAACAGCATAGACCTAAAACAAATATTAACTATTCTTTTAAATAGTATTACATTTACAATTTATAAACACAGAACTTCAGGAAAAGGAACACTAAGAAGTACTTAATTTCTGAATAAAAAATTCACTAATAAACTTTTTAGGATGTGATTTAAAGAAGCAGTGTTGAATATGAAAATAAACATGTATGATTCTAACGAGATTTCCTTGTGAAAACAACATAATTAATAATAATTAAGCATCATCATGTCCCTCTTATGCGACAAAAGCTAACTTTATTATTATATATTCGTTCTTGTATTAACTCCTTTTTCCTTCGACTCAGCTTAAAGGCCTCTACACGTTATCTTATACACAATCTAATGCCTCCATGGTTTAGCGATTTATATTCTGAAAATTTAAGGTAAGAGTATGCCATCCTGGGGAAGTACCACCACTTTCAAGCGGAACACTAGTGAAGTGACCTAGTTTCGGGATCAGCTTGGAAGTAGCCGGGATAACGAGAGGAGTGTGTCCTGTTAATTTCCTGTTAAAAATTTCTACACGACGGATTACGAGGTTTTGACTATTTCGAGGTGGATGGCGTGTATCGCCTTGCGGTGTCCGTTTTCAACTCCTCCTTCAGCTGACCGACAGGCTTCAGGAAGGCTTTTGTAATTTTATTAGAAGTATAGTATCTATCCCTTTATCACCTTGAGCATGCCGTCCTAATAGGATAATCCTATAATAAAAATTTCATTTAGTTTATATAATAGTAATCCTTTTTATAATATGTAGTTCTAATGTAATTTTATAAATAAATAGTGCATAAGCGTCCTAAATTACACTCGTGTTTCCATTTGGGGACTGAATTTTATTTTAGCGTTCTTGTTATACTGAAACTTAAATTATACAGCACACAGTAGTCAGGTATGAGACCGTACTCTGTCTAATTTTAAGGTAGAATGCTGTCATTAGTGAGACAACTTATTTCAGACCGTGGTAACTTCCACTGTATTGAAGAAGAGGACTTATCTCGAGCTTATACTAAAACGCTGATCATTTATATTTTATTTATTGATTGGTAATATATTATTGCAAGCGATCTACATATGACATTATTATATCAATAAAGTCGAAGGTTATTTTTAACCCTTAGTTTAGTGGATTTAATTTCACGTAAACACTGACGTGGGGGTCTCAGAGTCCCGTAATATACCTATATGTGTTTGTATTTAAATTTTTTTAGGGTTTAGTGTTTAATATTTAGCTTCAGTGGATGTATTTAAATTAAATAATTTTTTTTATATAATTTATTTGTATATAATTAACTATTATTTCAAAGTTCAGCGTTTTTTGGAAAAAAATCACATGAGATCCTAAATCAGCAAGAATAAAAATTAATGTTTAAAAAAATTAACTAATTATAGTAATTCAAAAATTTTATTTTCTCAAAACCTGAGAGGTCCCCACCTCAGTAGTTAAAGGTTAAATATGATTTAACTTATTGCAGACTTTAAGTGGCTTACGATCGCATTTAGTTTGATTAAGCCGCATAAAGTCGTTTAAATTAATGAACGGTATAACTCACCTTTAAAGACGTTAAATTGCATGTTGCAATAACCCAAAATTGTTGAACACAAATTCTGAACGAGTAACTTCGCCCAACGAAAATTTTGCTGCGAAACTTTTCTCGTAAACGTCAATTTTACGCTGAAAATTATTTTGTATAGCAATAAAGAGTTGGTAAAGTTTATATTTTGTTATTAATGTTTAGTGTAAATTTATTTATTTATTTTTAACTAGCTGTACCCTGCGCGCGTTGCTACGCCACCAACTAAAATAAATTTGAAGGAATACATCACACAAATAGTATGAATTAATCATTTTGAGTCATTTTATTTTGTTCATTTGACGACAATATTGCCTGTTCAATGTGAGCTGTATTGGCAATATATGAAATGACAGTGGCGCCATCTGTCGAAGATTGGTCGTACCAACTCAGAAACCTTCGTGGGCTCATGCACAACAACTTTGCTAAAGATCATCACATGATCAAATGCATACTTTACGATTCTATAAAGGACATACAAACATTCATTTTTGATTAGAGATGACGTCGACATAATGTAGGCGACTTTTGAATGTGACATCTGAAAGGGATGCAACTACCTGAAAAAGTTAGGGGTCCATTTCATTATGTTAATGACTAAAACAGCGTATTTTTGGTGTTCCTCTGAAAACGAACGAACTACTTGTATAGACCTTATTGTGAAAGCATTTTTGAAACAATTTTTTTATGTAAGGATGTGTTGACACCTTGCAAGGGGATCTTCGGACATTACAGTTTCAAAGCAGATTACATAGTATAAAATTAAGAAAATCACCCTTACCTTCTTAATTCAAAGGTTTAGGAGATTAAGTAAAAGGTATAAATTATATTAGAATTAATGGTAATTAAAAAAAAAACACAATTTATTTACGAAACTATTCCGTTTATTCTGCAAAAAGCAATTTTATACTGATTATTACACTCACATCTTTGGATAAAATCTAACGTTAAAATTTCACCATATCGACCACTTATAAAATTTCGTATTGATATTTGAATTTAAAACTTAAAACCTTTAAATATATAATTTTCAGTAACTAACATTGGGCGTGGAATTAATATAAAAAAAAAACAATAATAAACCACAACAAAATAATATATTTTGTCTCTGTCGCACAACGGTCAATGTACCATAAGAGTGAAGAGAAAGAATACACTCCTAGTTTATAGGAAATCCAAATTTTGTTACTGAAATCGATTATTATGTAGTGAAAATTTTACAATTTTACTAGGGAATTTATAAATACATTTTGATTATACTATCGATTATTAATTAATTCAATTAATGTATGCCACCTCACTATACGCGAGGACAACACTAGAGATAATTCAAGAATAGACGCAGGCGCATTACAAATTTATTTTATGGTTTGTAAAGTATTTTTTATTATTATTACTTTATGTACAGGCTATGATTGACGAGTTTCTTGTGATATTCTTCTCGCCATACGCCTTCCCGAAGTCACGATAGAGTCTAACGATGAGCAAGTGCACGCCTTTAGTGCCTATGCTAATAAACGATTTTCATTTCATTTCATTTCATTTATTATGTTATTGTTTATGTTTTTATTTATATTAATTGTATTACATTGTAGTTGTATTACATTTACTAATACTAACATTATATTGTAGAGGCTATGATTGGCTAGTTTACTGTGATTTCTTCTCGTCGTATGCCTTTCTGAAATCTCGTAGATTTTGACTATGGCGAAATAGAGAATTTGATTTTGTAACGAGCTGCCCATGTGTTCCTTCCCTCACCTCACCCAATACAACCGGATTGGTCGAACCGGCGCTGACGTCACCTCGACTGCGTAGGCGCGAGGGGTTGCGAGACGCCAAGCGTTTGACCACCCCAGTTCGGTATAGGCAAACGTAGCGCTAACTTGGTGTGAAATTTAAATGTAAAATCTATCACGTAAGACTGGAATGCCAATAAACACACATATAAAACAGTAAAAGAGTCTTTCCTTTACAATTTTATAATGAATTGGGTAAAAAAACTTTTAAATTCAAATATCAATATCCTTGCGTTTAATAATACTATAAGTAATAAATGAAGTTTAAAAAATCATGATTTAATCACGTCAATAATAATATATTTACAAGAGAACAAGTAAAGAGTAGAAGCGTTAGAAAAACACAAATTAAATAAAATTACAAAACAATCTTTCGTTTCCATAACACTGATTATTTGCTCAATTTATATAAATCAATGACACTATACTAATATTATAAAGAGGAAAGATTTGGCTCAAAAACTACTGGATCACTGATCAATATAGGCTATATAAATTACAGGAAGACAAATTAAGGAGATCTCCGAAGGGGCAGTCACGTCGTTGAAATATGAAACATCATTAAACTTTATAGTACTTTGTATCTTCATTACTACGCGAACCAAGTCGGGGGCAACAGCTAGTATTTATTAAGGTAAAAGAGCGGACAATCTATTACCTATCTCTTTTTATTGTATTTAACATAATGCTTGAGTAAAGGGATCAGCTGATTTGTCTGTTAGTACAGATAGATATGAACAGAGGCGGCTCGTCCTAAAGAGCGCTGGTGCAGTGCACTCCCACGAAAATTACAGAACTTATATTACAGCGGCGTAGATATAGGTAATATAATATACTATTGTATAGGCATAGTAGAATAGAATGAATGTAATGTAAGGATAGTATGTATTATGAAGAAATATAGATTACTTCCGTAATTTTCGTGGGAGTGCACTGCACCAGCGCTCTTTAGGACGAGGCGCCTCTGTATATGAGCATTGAACTTTATAAATATCAAAACAATTTGTGTCGACGTAACACTTTGTAAGGTACTTCTAGAAAATATATAGTCATGCTTTTGTATATACAATTTTATGCTTAAAGAAAAAAGCTTTTGGAGAAACGGAATTTTTAAGAATTCATTTTTCTTACGTCCAAAGATCGAACCAAAACCATTGATATAAAAGTCCAGACAATATTGAATATCATTAATTCATATAAAAGAGAAAATAATACTATATATAATATATACAACAAAAATAAACAAACTTTTTGTAAATATAAACAATTAGATATTAATAATAATAATAATAATTAAATCTATCACAGTAGAAAATATTGATACTATAAATGAAGATATATCTCGCTAATACCCACTCTCCATGGAGGCATTTCCATTTTCAATTACAAATATTACCTAAAATTTATCAGGGTCGTCGCTTTTACATGTAGCTAAATAACGACTCAATGTCTCCGTGGGTGGTGGGTCTAATTTATATTTTAATTGAATTTGCAATACGTCTTAATTAAAATATATAAAGATTATACGGATTTTTTAATAAAATTGACAGTTTTAAATGTTGCCAGTATTTTTTTAGTGTTGTAACAATAATTATTTAATCTAATATCATTGTTTTTAGACAAAATAAGAGACAATTTACAATTCAATTGAACTATAAATTATTAAAACAACGCATCAAATGTATTATAAGTAATCAATAATAAGTTCGTATAATTACAACACTACTAATTTATTGCCATAAATTTTCATCCCTACCGATGTCATTTTTATTTATGGAGTAGTTAAACAAAGAGAACTGCTATTATATACTCGATATAGGTTCAGAAGATTGATGTGAAAACACGACGAAGTGATATAGCTTTATCGAACTATACAGTCAATACTAAACAGTTAGTTAAAATATAAAAACAAAACAATTGGTAATCGTATTGCAAATTCCATTAAAATTAATCTAATATATATTTACATTATTATTAAAAAATCAGACATGTATTAATACCTAACATTGATCTACACTTAAAATGACTAACATTACGTATTGCTGTATTTAATTACATTCACATACGATTACAGTGAAGACACATTAAAATATTACAACTAATTGCGTAGTTCGTCCGATGTGTTCACATTAATCGTTCACTGAAAAGATAATTAAATAAATAATGTACCAAAACTATAATAAGATAAAATGAAAACTGCTTTAAAACCCAAATGTCTATAATTCTGTTTTTCGTAAACTTTGCAATTGGTAACAAGATTGGATTACTTGGCAATAAGTTTTGAGTTATCCGCAACAAGTTTTGAGTTATCAGCAACAAGTTGAAAATTACTATCTCTTACACAAATTATATATATCAAAGTTATTCTGTGAAATTTATCGAATGGCACGTCAAACGTTGAAAGTATTTTTTATTGTTTTTTTTGACATATTTTTTTGTTTTACATAACGTTGATTGTACATTTATAATTGTGCCGTTGTGAATATTTCCTAATAGACAAATAGATCATTTAAAAACCCCCTCTATATGATAAAAAAAAAACTTCAATTACATCAATTTGGGTTTAAACCAGATCCTATTTTATTCTTATTAATTTTTATATTTCGATGATATATATTTTTATCATAACATACATATATAATGAAGATATTTAGAACGAAATGGACGGACTAAACTAAACAATTATTTTTTTCGAATAATAATAATAATATATATAAATAGGGTATTATATATAATAAACAAACTTAGTACGGAATCAACCCTTGAAGTAACTATGTGGTGATAGCGCGTTGGTTTAAAAATTTTTTTTTTTCCAAATTATCAATCCTTTTTTAGTATTTGCGCTTAGCTCAAGTCAGTCTCCCTACTTTGAAGGCAAGATAGTCAATATTATTGCTTGTTTGTATTATTTGGCTACGTTGATGAAGTCAATTGGCAGTTTCCAAAGCCGCCAATCGATTGACAATCGCGATGGATCGTCTATGAGTGTTAAAATTAGCATCTTTGACTGATCGTCGTAACCAAATAAGATCTTTAACATTGTATTAATGTTAATACAGTAATACCCCGCTTTACGCGACCCCGTTATGCGCGGTTTCACTATAACGCGATATTCAAATTTCGCGCTCAATTGCCCCGCATTACGCGAAAGAGTTCGTATAAACATAATGTAATCATCAACTTCTCTATGGTCGCGGGAATTTCAGTTTTTTTCGGAACGTATCCCTCGCGTAAAGCGGGGCATTACTGTAGCTTGATGTTTTAACCCATTACTTCCCACTGTCCTATTTTAAAGACACTATATTCAAATTTTTTTTAACCTATTAAGAGTTTTATTTGTTGTTGTATTGTTTCTGATGAAATACTATTTTGAACTTAATTTAAAGATTTCACCAAAAAATTCCAATGTTTTCGACGCTTGGGAAGTAATAGTTTAATATATATTAAAAATAATTCAAAGATATGCGAAAGTGAGAGAAAACGTAATAAGAATCTAGGAAAGTCACAACCATATATTATTACCTTTTTTTACAATTTTATTTTACAAACCGTATTTGTACTTTTTTTTGTTGTCACAAGACCTGTGACTTATAGAGAATATATCAAAATTTTAACGTTGAATTGTTTAATTAGGTAAAAATATTATACCAGAGATTTTTTAAAAATTAATTTTTATAAATTTACCTACACTTATAAATGTTAAAGAAGATGTATGTACCCTCCAAATCATAAGTATTGTGACAACAAAAAATTATAATACAAGACATTAAATCTACGTACAAACGACAATCTTCAAATGGATACAGATTGGACTTTGGACTGGAAATAATCATTAGGAAAGAGACAACTATATTCTTATCGTGTCAGAGTTGAGGCATGTGTGAAAAGGATGCAAATATCTCCTTTGTCGTTCATGACACCGCGATTGCTTATATACCTACAAAAACTGTATCCATTTGAAAATCATCCTGTATATATACCTAAAACTACATAGTAAATATCGTATTGGATAGAAGTTTCTATTTACTTACGAAGGAAGACGTATTTAATTCACAACAGCGAAGGTTATATTTATGAACTAGTTTAATACCATGGTCAAACAGTTTGCTGTGATTTTCTTTGTCTTTCCATTGTTAACACTAGATTTACCAGACCAGTCAAAATGACTGGTCTCGCAAGATCAAATTAAAATTCCTACTGCATGTAACATTTTCTCTAATTCTTCTGATCTTCTTTAATTAATAACAGAAGAATTAGTTTTATGAACTTTATATTATTTTATATATATTTGTAACAAATATATACTTTTTTGGTATTGGTAGAAATAGGTATATTTAAGCTGGTAAATCTAGTGTTAAATGCAATATTCTCTAATTAAACAAATACAGGGTGTTTAATATGCGCGAGGACGACACTAGAGGGAATTTGAGGCGATTCACTTGTTTTATCCGTTAACACTAAAAGGCGGTCATTTGAAATTTGTGCAGTCATCTGACCCATCATTATTTTTGTAAGTAGGCATATATATCCGGTTTAATAGTGTTAAATAGTTGTTGAACATTTTTATATTCCCACTGAGCGCGGAATAAACCTTAAACATCTGATTAACGAATTCATTAGTGATGATTAAGTTTGCTTAGATAAATCACTAGCAAACTATTTATGTAAATTGATCGGTATTTTAATAATTTACTAGATAATAAATTGTCGGAAAAATTATTTATAATAGGGAAGGGTATATAACGTGGTATTGTCGATATCGATATTAGGGATGTACTACTATGGCGTTCATTTTAATTAACCTAATTTGACGTTTAAATTAATCAAAATATATATACGCGGTATTATTATTATTTTTTCTAATTCAATTGTTTTTTTTTTTGGACCATACCACATTATATACAACACGAAAATTCTACACATCATCGATATAAATGCAATTAATATATATTTATATTGAGTAAGGCACACTATCCATTAAGGCGTACTATACGGCTCAGTGGATAGCTGCTAGGAGCCTCCGTTCGTTGCCACTAGATGTCGCTAACAAAAATATAGGCAATAAAAGTCGCAGTGACAAAAATCACAGCGAACGGAGGTCACAACACGACATTGATACACCAATTCTAACGGGAAATAGGTTTATTTGATTTTGGTCCGTACCTAAAATAGCGGGGTTCGTTATGCCTGAAAATACAATTGGAAATTTAGCTACAGAGTGACTAATATAGTTTTTAAACTACGACCTTATAAGTCTCTGATTCAGGCGATCTGTTTTCTAAAACTTTATTTTTTCGTCCCACCCCACGTTTATAGAAGAGTACGGAATCCATATCAAATAATCATAATACATAATTTTTTTTTAACTTGAATTATTATTATTATTTTTTTCTCATAAATTGAAGCGTTATTTGTCCCCCATTAATTAGTATCTTCCTAATTTAAATAAATAAATATATATATATATATATTTACTATAATATTATATCTAAATTTATTATTTAAACAAACTTGCTATTTATAAATTAAATTTAAACTTGATTATTGTTCACTGTGGAGAATTGTAGGCTTTGAGAATGCTCTTATCTCAAACCAAGATTACCAGTGGGCTTATCACGAATTTAGTCTGGCTTTCGAACCGAGTTCGCTTCAAGCGATTTTTATGGAAATTTTGGGCAGCGCCACCGCATGCGGATTTGGAACTACAATATTTTAGATACTTTTTGTTAATTTTCAAACGTCTCGATCTTTCGTTCATTTGATAGATTGCTGGTGCTCGTTAGTCGTTAGTAAAAATTCATGATCCCGATTGCTAACGGATCCGTTTTACTTGTGACAGCTCGATTCGAAAGCCAGACTAAATTCGTGATAAGCCCACTGGTGATATAATGCTTTTTATAAGGCTTTAAGCAAGTACCTATATCTGAAAGACTGAAGTATGGATTTTTCCAAGATTTCAGAGCTATGTGCGGGGTGTTAGACCTAATTACAATATTATTTAGTTTCAATATTTCATTTAAAAACTAATAGCAAGTCTATATAAATACTAATTAAAACTAATCACTTAAATATGTACTACTATTCTTAATTTAAAAACTATGTACAAAAATATATAAAACACTTAAATACAAATTAATTATACTATATATGTACATGACTGTTTAGTCTACAATTATAAATATTATATCTTAAAATTAAATATTTATCTAAAAATTTTCGTTTATACAAACCTTATACTGTCGAACCTCGCATAGCGAGTATAATTCTGGAGTTTTACTCGTAATGCGAAACAATCTTAACTAGCTAGCGCATAGGTTCTCAAACTTTTTTGGCGAAGGAAAAAGCATTAATATAATTATAAAAAACTGATTTATATGTATTTATGTATAATCATATTGCAATGTAATATTTAGCTGGAATATTTAGATGTAACCTTATAATCTCCCTTTGGTAGGTATTTTTTACAGTATTTTAGCCCTAGGGTTCCGCGGAACACCACTTTAAGAATGGCTGAGTTCTAAACACAGACTTATGTAGCAACCAGCAATAGCACGGAAAGTTTTATCTCACAATTCGAGGATCCCCCTATCCACGTATCTCGTTAAGCGAGCTATTATTTTACAATTTGCTCGTTATGCGAGGTACCACTGTAATTGTTTATTTTATAATGTATAATATTAATAATAAATTGAAGCCTCTCCCTACATCTATACCTAAGTTATTACATTACTAACTAGGCCGTTTAAATTTACAAGAGTTTGACTATATAAAGGTATTATATCATATTTACATATGGTATACAATAGAACAGCGGTTCTCAAACTTTTTTGGCTAAGGAAAAAACCTTAATATAATTATATAAAACTGATTTATGTGTATTTATGTATAATCATATTGCAATGTAATATTTAGTTGGAATATTTAGATGTAACCTTCTAATATCCCTTTGGTAGGTATTTTTTACAGTATTTTAGCCCTAGGGTTCCGCGGAACACACTTTGAGAATGGCTGCAGTAGAAAAATCTAAATTATTTAAATTAAGTTATAATAAGTGATTTATCAATAGCGTTAACTTGGAACATAATTTATCACTTCACTATCCCGGCCTGGTCTTATGCAGTGATGTCTACATACCACCTTTATATTAATCACAAACTCATTGTAAATAAATTTATATCATATATATTAAATATTGCATTTTTTATATCTAGATAAGTACTTTTTTCCTAATTAAAAAAACCTTAATGATATTTATTCTAGGCCTAGTAATATCTTATATATTAATGTATGCCTACTGCATCCACTTTAACCGATATCTACAAAGCAGTAACACTATGGGAGAGGCTAAGTGACACTCAGAGGGACGCCAAATCCGAGGTCCTCCGCGAGGGTAAAGGCACCCTCAGCTGCGCCGACCCGCGTCTCTCCAATCGTTCCAGCGCGTCTAAATCGGACGCATTCCGTCTACAAAAACTGCAGAAAGCACACGCCAACGTGTTCTTAAACGCATTTCTGAAATCTCTATTAAAGTACGCGTAAATAATTGGGTTTAACGCTGAATTGAAATATCCAGTCCAGAACATTATAACTGATACCACTTCTGGGTACTCGCACGTGTCGCACAATGACGTGGAGACATAGAACAGGAAGAATGGCAGCCAGCACAAAATGAACGCGCCCATTATGATGCCTAACGTCCGCGCTGCTTTGTGCTCTCTCTTCATCTTCAGTATATTCTTGTCTTTAGTCGGCGTATTGATATGAATACCGTTTTTGTCGGGATCATCCCTAGAATGTCTATGCATCAACATTGCGTTGCCAGCCCTCGCGTGGAGAGCCTTCTCCTGGCGGTTCGCTTCTTTAAATATGGCCAAATACGTGAATATCATGATGGTGCATGGTATCCAAAACGACACTGAACTTGAAATCACCGCATAAGGTTTATTCACAATAAACTCGCATTTATCTTGGTTCTTCTCTCTGAAAATTATGTGCTCGTGGGTCGTGTACCAACCCATGAAGATTGGTGCGTAGGATATCGTCACAGGACTCAGCCATGTCGCTGCTAACAGTATAAACGCCATCTGTTGGAGAAAACATAATCTTAATGCAATGCCTTGATTCTGAACTAGGTTACCCTGAACTAGGAATATATAGGGCAAGAACGATACAGACAATATAACTGCTAGACCTGAAACCTATACTCGTTTCAATAGCTGTATACTAGCGGCTCGGTACGTGCTTCGCTACGTATAAAGTGAAATATTAAAAAAAAATTAATTGGAACATCAAATTCATTTATTCAAACAAAAAAATATTTTATTAATTGCTAGCTATTTTAAAACTTAATCCAAAACAGGATTATAGTTTAAAACATCATTCAATTTGACAGCAAAATCCCCATTTACAAAATGATCCGCCATTTATTGAATTCATTTGTTACAAAAAATGTTATAAATGAAGAACCGCTCTACCGATTTTGTGCAAACTTCACATAAACCATCTACTAAATAGTCCGACCAAAGCCTAAACATTTGGTTTGGATAGGTGAGCCCGTTCTAGAGTTATAAAATTACAACAAAAAGTGCCATTCATTTTTATATATATAGAATGCATATACAGTAATACCCCGCTTTACGCGAGGGATACGTTCTGGAAAAAACTGAAATTCCCGCGACCATAGAGAAGTTGATGACTACATTATGTTTATACGCACTCTTTCGCGTAATGCGGGGCAATTGAGCGCGAAATATGAATTTCGCGTTATAGTGAAACGGCGCTTAACGGGGTCGCGTAAAACTGGGTATTACTGTAATCACACACCACTTGTTAGAAATAGAAGATTACCGGCTTAAATTAAAATAATATTTATACTGAGTTATACATTTGTTTTCTTTGTGTACTGGCAGTTTGGAGGTGTTATTAAAGAAAAGCAGAAACAAGTGACTCGCAAGTCGTGACATTCATTGAGATTGTTTATTTCGATTTTAACATATATACTAAATTATCGCATTAGGTGTAATGATTTCAGCGCCCATTATCGACTGAGATTTTACACTAATGATCTTAAAACTATTGTTACGTCCTGTTGACATAACTACCTACTAATAAAATTTAACCTTTAACTGCTGAGGTGGGGGCCTCTCAGATTTTGAGAAAATAAAATTTTTGAATTACTCTAGTTAATTTAGTTAATTTGTTGATTTTTTAAAATAATTTTATTTGTTCTTGCTGATTTATGATCTCATGTGAAATTTTCCAAAAAATGCTAAGTGTTTTCTAAATTTTGAAATGATAGTTAATTACATACAAATAGATTATAAAAAATATTTTATTTTATTTAAATACATCCACTGAATCTAAATATTAAACACTAAACCCTAAATTTTTTTTTAAATACAGACACTCTGAGGCCCCCACTCCAGTGTTTACGTGAAATTAAATCCACCTCAGTAGCTAAAGGTTAAAAATAAAACTAATTGAATTCTAAGCGCATTGAAATAATATTGATATAGAGATCAAAAAGGAAACTTTTACCAAAAGCTTATCGTAGTTCGCATTGTTAGGAGCTTTCGGTTGTAAAGTTAAAAGTTTTCTAATTTATCTAACAATTTCGTTTTTGCAGTAGAAATTTAATTTTCACTCGAAGCCTTACTTTGGATCTTTAACAGGACTTTGAAAGATTTATCCCTTAATTATAGCTTAAAAAATTAAGCCTTCTACCTGCCAATGTTGACAAAAGGTAGTTTAAGGGTAGAAATTTTATACAGGCAGTCCTCATATTTACGGCATGTTAGGTTCTCGATAAATACTTTTTCATATGTTTACATGTAAGATCCAAGGGTTAGGTTCAAAGATAATAGGCCTTAAAAGACGCAATAACTCCTTGATTGCAACAACGAAGTCGTGTTTGGAGGAACAAAACTTCACGACAAGTGAATTCTCCTATGTCGGAAATCGAAACAATTGACGTATGCTTGAGAAAAAGTGTCAAAAAATTACGTACGTAACTCGAAACGACGTAAGTCGAGGACTGCCTGTACTAACAAAATTTTCAATCCGAACTAATAGTTGTATGTAATATATGGCACTGTCTTATTTTATTTAGTACATTAGCAAGCCGTGCGGGGGCGCGCGCGGCATCTATTAACGAGATATTCATTCATTCATTCATTCAACCAGAGAATTAGTCATTTACAATAAGAATAATAATCTTTTATTTCTCGTTTTTTCTTTTTTTTATCTTATATTTGATCTGCACCTATTTATTATTTTAGTAGTACATGTGTGTAAATATATATAATATATTTTTTGTAATATATATTTAGTATTATTTATATCTTTATTATTGTCATTTGTATATGTATTCTTATTTTATTTTCCTGCACACCCTACGATTTACTTCCTGGTCTACTACCCTAAGGTTGGTTGCCTGGTAGAGATCACTGCTTAATGATGAGGCCGCCTTTTCTTCTGTTCTTTTTTATATGTATTATTTTGTGCAATAAAGAGTAATTATTATACCTTCCGAATACAACCTTTCTGCTGGTCCTAAAGGTTAACTGGCAGACGATGCCTAAGGGCATTAAGTTCACCTTTTGTATTTTTGCAAAAAAATTTAAATAAATAAATAGGTATATTCGAGGGTTTCTATAGAAATTGGTTAGTACTAAAATCTGTATTGCAGAAGTCTGGGATTCCTGGTTGAAATAAATAAAAAGCTCACCTTCTTGGTCATCTTAACAGGATACTTGAGCGGTTTGACAATAGCATAGTATCTATCAACGGATATGCAGCACAGATGGAGTATGGACGTCGACGTGAAGTAGACATCCGAGGAGTTCCAGAGATCGCAGATGACAGGGCTGAAGATCCATCGATCGTAAAACTGCACGCTAAAGTTAAACGGCATGACGACCATTGCAACCAGAATGTCAGCGAAAGCCAGAGACACCACGAAGTAATTGGTGATCACCCGGAGTTTTCTGTTGAAGTTTTTTTTTTCAGTTAGTAAGTCGTATTGTAATATCATTGATAAATAAATAAGAGGCTTAGATGTGGAAATCTGGCTCAGTAGAGTGGAAAATCAGTTCAAGTCAAGCGCGCTGGAATTGCTCCCTCGGGTGTTCAAGTAGAAACTGGAACGACACCTTACCTATGCCTCATAACACTGACGATGACCAGCAAGTTACCCAGCACAGCCATGATGACAATGAGGAGCAGCACAGCCGTGCGCACTTTGAAGATAATAGACTGGGTCCATTCATTTTTATCAGGTTGGCTTGTCGCGTTTGCGAACGCTTCGTTCCAACTTGTATTTGTTGAATCCATATGGCGGGGAGGTCTGGGGAAAATAAACGTGGTGCATATTTATTGGTATAAAATTATATGTAACTAGCTTTTACCGCGGCTTCCCTCACATTTAAATCCTTAAATAAGTATCAGAGATCATTTCAAAAGAAATAAATCAATATGATTCCAAACTATAGCCAGTTGGAAACTATAGTAAAATTTAAAAAAATATATATCCTAAGTTACTTCTAGTACCTACAAAAATGTGTGTACATCATGATGATCGGTTAAGTAGTTGTTGCGTGAAAACGTAACAAAAAAACTCACATTCACATTTATAATATTAGTAGGGATGTTAGAAACTGATAAATTCTTTATGCATCTATGCAGATGCCAAAGATTTGGTTAATCTGTCGGTATATTTCTTAAAAAAAATTATTCATACCCTCTATCTTGCCTGAATAACACCGTGTACTGTTGCTAACCCGACGTTAATATCAGCCGTCGACAAATTTCTTTCAGCAACCATTATTACGTATATTTTCATTTAATCTTTGACATATTTTGAAATAATTCCCTCAGTTAGAAGCGCCATCTTTTTTTTTCTTAACAGTTTCAGTACGATTGTTCTGAAACGTGTTTTCTTCACAATACATTGTCAGTTACGATGTTACTTTCATGTTCTTTTAAACGTCGTTTTGCTAAATTTTCTGTGTTATTCCTTGTGCTTATTGCTTTGTAACTGGAACAAAAGAAAATATATTATTATTTTTAAGTAAGTATCTACTACGAGTATTATGAGAAGAACAAAACATGGAACTTAAGTATACTTTTGTTATATATGTTAAACTCAAGTGTGGTCTATGAGTTGAGAAGACTGCTATCACAAATAAATACCTGCAGATAACAGATGAAACAAAAAAGATCTTTAAAATAACATTAAAATAAAAAAGTGGATATGTTTCGAGCGTAGGTACTATTGTGAAATTCCCAATTTTCAGTCTGTAAAATTAACAATAGGGGTCGCGTTCATATAATATTTGGTCGGTCCGAAACAGAAAATTAGGTTATGGTTTATTCCCAAATGGGATTTTGCTGAAATGGCACCTCCCATCGACCTTTACAGAGATCCTTTATTCTTGCGTTTAATTTATAAACTTAGCGATAAGCGGCGCGATTTATATTTCTCTGTGGCAGTGGTCGGCAAATATCCACGTAGCAAGCACATTGTTCGCTTTAATAAATATTCATTAAGTATGAAATTTAGTTTTATTTAGTGTAATAAAAGTTTACTAAACTAGCAGATTTGGCTGCCAATTTTTTTTTAAATTGTTGAAATGTTCATATTTGACTCTTTGACTAATGAGTTTGCTGACCAGTGTCTATGGTGTATATAAAATGATGTATGAAACGAATCTAATAAGAATGCTGACTGAGCAGACTTGAACGCCCTCTATCGGTGACGTTGTAAGTTAATGCGGGTATTTGTTTAAACAATTATCTAAAGATATACTATATGTATAGAATATTTAGATCATCACAGAAAATCATATTACACGTTAGATGAATATCTTACCGATAAAAAAAGCTTGGACACAATCTATGTCATTTTATGTTTACCCTTAGGTATATAATAGGATGACTATGCCCCTATACAGCAGCTATTCTTCTACGTCATAGTAAAATTATTATATACTAGCTGTTGCCCGCGACTACGTCTGCGTAATAATAAAGATATAAAGTACTATGAAGTTTAATGATGTTTCATATTTTAGTCAACAGAAAATGTCAATAATTCGTCATGTCATCTTGCTTTATTGTCAATAATTTCCGCAGTGTACGCAATATAATGATTTTTTTTCACACTTCGGGCTACATTATTGAAGTTTTCATACGGATCCCTAACGTTTTTGAAAATAGCCTATGTTCATCAGGGATAATGTATGATTCTAATGATAAAAGAATTTTTCAAATCGGTCCAGTAGTTTCGGAGCCTATTCAATACATACAAACAAACAATCAAATGTTTCCTCTTTATTATATTAGTATAGATTATTGTGACATTAATATGTAAGTAGACAATGCCAGTATAGAGCAGCTAAATCAAATTGATAATTATTAAATTAATAATTTTATTTTATTTATATTTGTATATATATTGACGAGTAAAAGCGCTCTATAAGAGCCCATTTGCTAAAAGTAAATAAATAATAAAAAAAAAGATAATGTTATATCGAAAAATTAGAAAAGGTAATAAGTAGTGTTTAGACGTTTTAATGAATCCGCTTGTAGTTTTATTTAGACCACACCTCTATTATGAAATCTCTGATTTGATAGCTCTATTCAAAAACCTGCGCTTTCATGTCTCCGAAATACCGTTCTTTTATGTTCTATTATTGTATTAGTTAGTACTCGCTTGAGGGAAAGTAGATTTTGTGTATTATCAAAAAAAAAATTCATATCAAACTAACCCAATTACTTTTTTGAAAATTTTGGGAAGGTACATGATTATATAATATTTTCTTTTGATGTGAAACATCTATTGGCGCGGGTATAAACCGGATCGTTGGCGTGGCGACGCTTGCCGTGGCGACGGGTCGCCACGCTATACTAAAGTATATATACAGTCTATATATAGTAGAGTGTACAGTGTGGCGACGCTTGCCGTGGCGACGAGTTTATTTTATCGAATTATTTCTGAAATCTATATCATTTAAGAAGTTTTCGAATTTTTAATTTTTGTATTTAATATAAATAAATGTTTCTTAAATAAACAGTCATCATTTTCTGTAAAAAAAATCATAGTATATAATTTTTTCATTAAGCAATAATTAGTTCCTGTTGTAATCTTGTCTTTTACGCATATGACTTGAATAAACTCGACGTTTCACATCTGCCAGGCGTCCCGTGACGGCTCACATTTTTTTTTGATATTTTTAATGAAACAGCTGACTCGATTTTACTTCACTAAGCGAAAAGACAACAAACACTCATCGATACGGTTTGAGAAAATGGATACAATCACGCCTTTGATATAAACACCCCTATTTCGAATAATTATGTATAATAATGAGTCCCACGTGACAGGCATTGCCTAGTGTGGGACCATCGAAAACCACATTTGTTATTATTCCTGAATAATAAATAAATATTATTATTTACTTTTAGTAATTGGGCTCCAATAGAGTGCTTTTATTCGTCAAAATAAATACAAATATTAATTAAATAAAGTATTATAATCAATTTAATTTAGCTGCTGTATACTGGCATTGTCCACTTACTCGGTTCGAAAGCCAGACTAAAATTCGTGATAAGCCCACAGGTTTATATCAACTTTTTTCTCGGCAGTGAACTAATTAGCGTCCAGTAATCCAGTAAACAAAGTGTGACTTATTAACGAAACATCACGAACAATTCAACGAGCAAATTGGCTGAATTGTGAATTATTGTTTTGTAACTGTAGACGCGGGACGAAGCATTATTGTAATTAATGTATTAGATTATTCCATTGTTTCAGTGTCTGTCTGGTGGTTTTATTTTCGGAAGAACTAGACAAGACTAGGTATAAAGAGTGGTAGGCAGACTGATGATGGCATTAGCCCAGTATGTCGTCCTGGGGCAGTACCACCACTTCCAAGCGGAACACCCGTGAAGTGACCTGGAAGTAGCCGGGATAACGAGAGGAGTGTGCCCTGTCAATATGGACAGAGCACATTCGTCTCCTCAAGCCGGCATAGTGCAGTCGACTGTTGCGCGCAGACATCTGTCTGTGGTAACAGTTGTCTATGCTCATGGACCGCACTCTAACTTAACATCAGACGGAGTGTGGTCATGTGTACAATAAAAAAGTTTTAAAAACAAAACATAAAATGAAATGTATACGAACAAAAAAATAAAATAAACGGAACGCATTCGGGTACAGTCAATAGACGAATTGTTTAAATTGTATGGAGCCGGACGCGTTCATTTTAAATTTAGTTGTGCGAATGAGTCACGTACTTGTAGTGCTGTAATGAGTTACTTCCTGATGTTTAAGGGCGTGGTAATAAAGATTGCTTTTGTTTGTTATTTATTTCCTATTCAACATGTTCTTAAAAATTATTGTTATATTTTAAACACATTTATTACTTAGACTTATATATCGGAACAAAAATAACTCTTGTTCCATACAATTATTTATTTATTACTTAACTAGCTTTTACCCGCGGCTTCGCTCGCATTTAAGTTATTAAATAAGTATCATAGATCATTTCAATAGAAAATAACTTCAAAAATTCAATTTATACTGCATATATTAAGATGGCAGACGGAAATAAAAATAAATATAGAAAAATTCCAAACAGCTGAAACTATAGTCAATTGGAAACTATAGTAAAAAATCAATTATTTTTTTAAATAAAAAGTAAGCTATGTTACTATGTATGCGTGAAAACGTAACAAACAAACTCACATTCACATTTATATAGCAGGTAGGGTATACAGAAAAATAATACAGAGTAAGCGAGTAAGGAGATGGCGGTCATATCGCTAAGGAGCAACCAACTTTGAGATGTAGAGAAATGCAGAAGAGAAATAGTGGGATTTACAAATAGATACAAATATAGATAAACATGAACTAAACACAATACATAATATGTTACATAGTACAATAATTTATTTATATTCTAAATTCAAAATATCATATTGCATGTAGAAATTGTATTTAAAAAAAAAACAAATAAAAGAACTCGATTTTTCGGAAATGTCTTAGAGCTGATTTGGTTGTCATTTTTGAGGCTATAGATATGACCACACTCCACTTGATGTTAAGCTAGAGTGCGGTCCATGAGCGGAGATAATTGTTTATTTATTGGGTCCACAAACAGGGCTCTACGACTAGACTAGGAATTAATATCACACTAAGAATTATAACAATCCAATTGTAGGCCCTATGCACAATGAACACAGCATGCACTAACATTGCAAAATTATTTACAATTAAGTCAAAAAAATAAAATATAGTCATTCATTAATTAAATCAAATAAAAACTATAGTTATTTAAATGTCAAAATTAAATTATAGAATTACAATTATTCAATTCAAATTTGTTATCACTGTTTAACTGATATACTTAACACTAGGTTTACGGGACGCGTCAATTTGACGCATTTAGACTTTTATCAGAGTATTACCAAAAACTGTTTAAATTTTTATTTTATCTCCTTGTATGACTTTTATTCATTGATCGAGGGAAATATAAATTGAAGTCTATTTTCTTTAAAAGTGTTGAATTACTGAACTTGTCTATATGATATACCTATCTCTACCTAGTGTTAATCCAAATGAACCAATAGGATATATTAATCCATAACAAACATCCAAATATGTGTATATACAAAAAGATCAATGTAAAAACAATATTATACTCCCGGAGTCATATTTATTTGTCATCCCAAGCCCTCCGCGTGTCTCGCATTCCTCCTCGTCCTTGCCATAGTAATGTTAGGACATACCTATAAACAGTGGCGTCCATATGTATGTAGCTTTCTTAGACATGTAATTTACTAATGACTTTGTATTTGAAAGGGAACATAATACGTACACAGTGCCCTGGCACCTCAGGATACTCTGTCCTATAGGAATTGGGATAAGGCTTGCACAATCATCAACCAATTTAAACCTTTATCTTTAGTTTCGATACTACTGACGTTCCTAAGAATAGACCTATGTAAAAAAAAATAAGCGAAAAAATTAAAAGTACAAGCTATTATTGTACAATCGACAATCTTCAAATGGATACAGGTTGGACTTTGGACTGGAAGGAATAATCATTAGAAAAGAACTATATTATTATCGTATCGAAGTTGAGACATGTGTGAAAGGGATGCAGATATAACGTTTCTCTTTCTATCGTTTATATACCTACAAAACTGTATCCATTAGAAAATCACCGTGTATACACGCATATGACAGCCGATCTTGGTTGTTCTTTTTCATTTAGAAAACCTTAATTATTCTAAAAGAAACTATCTTTTGCGAATATCCGAAACAAATATATATGTATATGCTAAAGACGCCACTGTTATTAGAGGTCACATACTTTTATTAATAAACGTTAGACGAACGTAATTTCTTCTGTTCTATTATTCCTCAGATATTAATAATGAAAATATAGAAATATCCCCCGAAAAAAGAATAAGCTATTAGAAGGATGCCTCTCCAATGGCTTCTATGAATAGCTTATTATTTACATAACTGTGCGTACGTGTGTAACTGTCTTTAATTATGTTGTATATTGTTCAAATGTACCACTAGATGGCGTTAGTATTGTTTAAGAACGTCAGAGCATTTGGTCACTTCAATTATTCATAAGGATTTTTTATGTGAACAATAAAGTGTGGTTCGACACGGTGTATCCGGGAGTGTGGTTTTATTTTTGTTTTTTTTTCTATTGATAGCCCGGCATATGACCACACTCCGCCTAATGTTAAGCTAGAGTGCGGTTTATGAGCATAGACAACTGTGACAACCACAGACACTACGCCACTATTTGTCCAAATTAACAGGGCACACTACTCTCGTTATCCCGGCTACTTCCAAGTTGATCCCGAAACGCGACTAGGTCACTTCACGGGTGTATTTACTGCCTCGTGTGACATAGTGCGACGTTTTTGGGATTTGTACAATTGTACTATTAAGTAGATCAACAATGATTCTTATAAATATGCACATTTAAATCATCTACCATACTCGTGTATTATTTTGACTTTAAACAGCAAAGACGAAATACTACTAGACAGCCCTTTCTATGACACTATATTACGTTATATGCCGCCAAGTCACTCCACAATATAAACTTGGTCACTGACCACAATATATCAATACTAACCTTAAGTTCGTCGCTTTAGCAAACAAACACCGCTGAAGTCAATTTAATTAGTTTTATGATCAAATTTGTGACAGATGTGTCTAGATAATTATTATTATCATTACACATCATCCCATCACATTAATATAAAGATTTTTACATTCAATTTAAAAAAGCAGTTGTTTCGACCCCTGTAAAATGAGTTAAATTTACTTCAGTGGTGTTTGTTTGCTGAGCGACGAAATCCATTACCAATACAACCTTTACATTGTTTATTCTATTGCAGAGTAAGCCTAATAAAAATACAAACTTAAAGAGTGGTAGGCAGACTGATGATGGCATTAGACCAGTATGTCGTCCCGGGGTAGTACCACCACTTTCAAGCGGAACACCCGTGAAGTGACCTAGTCGCGTTTCGGGATCAGTTTGTAAGTAGCCGGGATAACGAAAGGAGTGTGCTCTGTTAATTTGGACAGAGCATATTCGTCTCCTCAAGCCGGCATAGTGGAGTCGACTGTTGCACGCGGACATCTGTCTGTGGTAACAGTTGTCTCCACTCATGGACCGCACTCTAGCTTAACATCAGGCGGAGTGTGGTCATATGCTGGGCTATCAATAAAAAAAAACAATAAGTTACCTATTATCTTAGGGGGAGAGGGTAAGGGGGTGATATTCAAAAGACCCACTTAGAAGTAAAATGTTTAATTATCGCAAAGAATTGGCTCTGTCATTCGTTGACAAAGTTCACGGGTTCTACTTTTATTTTTTCGCGGAGAATTCGCTTAATTTCCTTTTCAGTTCGTTATTGAAAGAAATTTTCAGGAATAAGAGGAAAATCTCCGTCCGACGATACAAAGTAAAAAAGTTAAAAAAAAAAGGGGTTTTAAGGTAATTTGTCAGGCGATCAAAGGGGAGAACGCAAAAAATAATCATTTACTTTTTAAATTATTATTCACTTTTTTGGTTTTTTTTTTTAATTATAAATATATTATTTATTTTACATAAATAAAATTTTAGTTTATGAAATTGTAACAAAAATACATCATGTGTTTTTATTTTAACAAACAAATGTACTATATATACATTTATTATATGTAAATATCTAGGCCGTGCGTACATTTCAGCCTGATTTTTGCAGCTTAAAATTATATATCTTAGGCCAGCGGTTCTCAAACTTTTTTGGCGAAGGAAAAAGCCTTAATATAATTATGAAAAACCTGATTTATATGTATTTATGAATAATCATATTGCAATGTAATATTACGTAACATTTAGATGTAACCTTATAATCTCCCTTTGGTAGGTATTTTAGGGCTAGGGTTCCGCGGAACACCACTTTGAGAATGGCTGTCTTAGACCTTTCTACTATCTATAATTAAGCTCTGAAGACGAGAGTCGTATAGAATGTCATTCCAGATAATTATTAATTACTATATCTACGACCGGATCTATCTTCTAAGACTCTAGTTCTCGCTGTAATAATTGCCTATAAATACCTATAGATCACAACTAATACACAGTATTAAAGAAATATTAAAACCAAATAAAATTTCTATGTTTGAACTTAGCATTTTTTTTCTGAGTCTAAATTCAGTTTTTATTATTATTATTATTATTTTATGTACAGGCTATGATTGAATCGCGGTGTTGCCTGCTAGTGTTCCCGGCTGAAAAACAATTTTGTTTTAAGTGTGCAAATTTAAGGCAACAGGGTCTACATTAATTGTGAATGTGTAGAACCTTTCTGGTAAATATATATATATATTTTTATATCTCTTTTTTTACTAGCCTTTTGAAACGTGGAAGGTTCTACATTACTTTGTGCAGATGAAATATGAAAATCGTTTCTTAGCATTGGCACTAAAGGCGTGCGTTAGACTCTACCGTGACTTCGGAAAGGCGCATGGCGAGAAGAAGACCACAAGAAACTCGCCTGTACAATATAATGTTAGTATTAGTACGTACAATTCTTGTTTAGTTTTAAATGAAGCATCTTTAAAAATGTAAATAAATTAGTACCCAAGTATATAAGCACACCAACATACACATGTTAGATGGCGAGAGCGAAACTTCACTTTTTTATGTAAAGATTTATTTATAGCTTAAAACTAACAGCGTTCTCTGGTCAAGAGTTACATATCGAATCTCTCTTATTGAATCTTGTGGGCCGTTTATATACCCTTTTTGTAAATGAGTTGTAAAGTCCACTTATTAATGATTTACAAAGTCCACTTCGTTAATGACTTAAAGCTAATGGCGAACAACAGTGAAGCCTATTATAAAACATTAATGAGTTATTAAAGAAATTTAACTAATTAGCTTAATAAACAATCATTACCACATATAGGCAAATACTAATAGAAAAGTACTAATAAATTATACTATACATTATTAATGCAAACTATAATATAACACCACACACATAACACACACAATCATCTTAGTCACACTACATAATCAAGATAGAACTATCAAATTTCGTACTAAAATCATAACTAGCTACTTTGTTAGTAAAATAAATATCTTTTAACTAAATAAACGAGGTATATTTACAAATATAATACTGGATAAATACGTGTTGTAAAATGTAAATATATTTTAACGTTGAAATGAGAGCCTTTTCAAAGACAATCTCAACACACCCCTAGATAGTTCCTTCAGGCGTGCAGCTACGCTTTACCAACTATAAATATTATCTTCACACAGAATTATAACCCGTTTTCACTTAATATTACAGCACAAAATCGTTCGTAGTTTTACAGGAATAATTATGAGTAATGACGGAATGTTTTTGTTTGTAGAATGCGAAAGTAATAATGTAAATTAAAATATATAATTTTTTTTGTCGACGTTCCTCAGAAAACCTGATACATATTTTTCTTTCACGTTTGTTGTGATGAGACCAACATAACACTTAGATCAAGTAGTGAGAGCTGTGGGCTTATCACGAATTTTAGTCTGGCTTTCGAATCGAGCTGTCACAAGTAAAACGGATCCGTTAGCAATCGGGATCATGAATTTTTACTAACGACTAACGAGCACCAGCAATCTATCAAATGAACGAAAGATCGAGACGTTCGAAAATTAACAAAAAGTATCTAAAATATTGTAGTTCCAAATCCGCACGCGGTGGCGCTGCTCAAACTTCCATACAAATCGCTTGAAGCGAACTCGGTTCGAAAGCCAGACTAAAATTCCTGATAAGATTTCACGTAGTTGTATTTTTTATAACTTTCAAATTCAAATATCTTTATTGCATGTCACAATTATAATAATTAAGATGCCAGTACAGTTTAGTGTCAAATGTGACACCCGGTCAGTGCGTAGCAATATAATATAATACAATAATAATAATAAACAAAATTTCATTTACTGTTCCGAATCATTAAGGTATTCGTCAATTGAATAAAATCATTTTATAATCAAATATGTTTTTAATTTATTTTTAAGTTGTGCTAGGCTTTCATCACACTTGTCGAGAAAATAAGTTTTAGGGAGAGAAAGGAGGCTTACTTGCACGAACCGAAATGCTTTCTTCTCAACACATGCAAAGTTCGGTTCTGAGTTTTCTTCGATAGCACTATATTATTCTTTTTAATGTCGAGTCGCGAATGTCACCTGCTTTGGTATTAACTTTAATTTTGCTTGCACTGACAGAGTGACAACAGAAGTAGCTACAGCACGCGCGTATTTATTAGCGAGTATTGAAAGGGATTTATTTAAATAAAGTGCGGGTAGTGTAAAAAATGGCGTTAACATAACATAAATGTGTTTTTACAAGTTAGTAGGACGTACACTATTTAAATAAGACAGATACATGAACATTATTAAACAGAACGTATATTGCTAATTCGTTCCACAAATGTGGCACTTCCTGCCGAAGAGATGGATGCCCACAAAAATGTATAACAAAATAAGTTATCCCCAACGAAAAGGCCAGATATATCTTTCGGAAACAAGCAGGAAATTTCTCGATCACGATACACTTAGCAATATGATTGAATACATTTCTTTTATAAATAAAATATATTAACACGTAGAGCATAAAGCAAAAAGTATACAGTACATCCCTACTAATATTATAAATGCGAATGCGAGTTTGTTTGTTACGTTTTCACGCAACAACTACTTAACCGATCATCATCATGAAACTTTGTACACATATTTTTGGAGATACTAGAAGTAACATAGGATACTTTTTATTAAAAAAAAATAAATTATTTTTTACTATAGTTTCCAACTGACTATAGTTTCAGCTGTTTGGAATCATATTGATTCATTTCTATTGAAATTATCTCTGATACTTATTTAATGACTTAAATGCAAGCGAAGCCGCGGGATAAAAGCTAGTATGTTATATATATATACTATACGTGTATTTTTTATTTCGCATAAATTTGATTTAGTTTTAGATTATAACTAAGTAATCAGTCCCACGTATCAGGCATTGCCTACTTAGGCCCTAGTGCGAGATTATTAGATGAAAATATTTCCATATATCTTCTTCTTTATACTATATAAATAAATCTATTATTATTATCCCCTAATTTGAAAAACAATGAAAATACTAATATTCAAATTGAATTAGTTTTATTTGTAATTATTACTCTGTCAATTGTTAAACAACAAATATGAGATGCAGACGTACGTGGTCCTTGAAGAAGCTGAAACAAGTTTCAATACCGCAATTGAACATGTAAATATTATTTGTTGTCATATTTTAGGTAAAAACTTTTTTTATTAAAGTAACAGTATGATTTTAAATGGTCCCACACTGCCAATGCCTATCACGTGGAACCCATTACTTAACTAAACTATAACTAATTATATTAAAACTTTTTTTTAAAAAAAATAACCTTAATTATATGTGCATTATTATGAAATATTATTTATTTATTTATTTCATTTAAAACTTATCACATCAGTACCAGGCGGGCTTAATGCTAGATAGCATTTTCTACCAGCCAACCTATAAATATTGATTAAGAGAAAAAAATGTGAAGGGAGGGATACATAAATAACATATAAAAACGTAACAACAGTAACATAATTTACATAGATACATATAAACAGACATACAAAGTAATACATACGATATAAGTGTGATGTCCGGAATATCATGAGTTCTCGTGACATATCATTACATCTAACTATAAAAAATAAGTATCTACAGTTAAATGTCTTGAAGCTACTCAGCTACGATTCTGTCAATAATTTATTGAAGGCTCAAAAGAACACAGTAACAAATCAAGTCGAAAATTGTTTCTCAGAAGAAAAAGACGTATGTAGGGCGAAACGCCAGAAATATGAATGCGTAACGTAAACCCTCTCAATGGCTGAAACATGAAAAATTACATTTGCGCCGACAACGTTTTATCGGGAAAATATTTTATCAGAAAACGGCTGAAATATCGAAACTACCGAATGAAAGATTGATTATAATTTAACACGTTTTGAACACCATGAATTTGTTTTTTTTTTCGTTGAAATAAATAATAATAATTATAATCAACGTCGTGTTGATGAAGTAGTGGTGTCTAGTGGTGGTATAACGTCATGTCTGGTTTACTAACTAACCCCACAATTCCAGCCAATAGTCATGAGTCACGTTAGAATTCATCGCGGATGTATTTGGTAGCCAAGACGTTGCGATCAATTGAGAGATAACAACTCCTTTTAATTAACGAATTTAAAAAAAAACGATTTGCCACTATGTGAATTTAAACGTTAATTTTCGAAGATTATGCAGCCGTTGTCCACATGCAACCGTAATAAAAGGACTATAAATAGTTTTAAAAATATTAATTAATTTTCAAAAAAATTCTAACCCTAAAAGTACTTCGTAATAGTGACGATATATACCTAGATTTAAATTTATCGCTGTTTTAGCAAATGAAGGAAAATTGCTTGTAAACCGATCACAATGAACTATAATTTCATGAAAATTGATTGTTTATTTATTCAAAACTAGTAAACGTCTCGCGTCGTCGCAAACAAAACTGCAAATTAAAAAAAAAACATTATTTACTACCTACCCTACAAAGTTAATTTACTTTTTTGCTTTTTTAGAATCACACTTAGACTTGTATTCTAAAATAACGTTCAAACATAGATTCACTGAATAACAAAATAGACCAATCACATGCTTGAAAATTTGTTGACGTGATTTTTGACCAATGATAATAATCCATTGCAACTGTCTACTGTCACCTAGCTATCATTACGTTCTGTTACACGCATTTATAAGAAATCATTACAATAGTTATTTATTAATATTTTTGACTTCAAACGTTCAACTAAATAATACTGTATATTTCAAATTCAAATATCTTTATTGCATGTCACAATTATAATTAAGATGTCAGTACAGTTTAGTGTCAATGTGACACCCGGTCAGGGCATAGCAACATAATATAATAATACAATAATAATAATAATAAACAATTTCAATTAATAAACTAAATTTCATTTACTGTTTCGAATCATTGAGGTATTCGTCAATTGAATAAAAGCATTTTAAAATCAAATATTGAAAAATAATTAAAAATTGTATTGATTTGTTTTTAAATTGAAAAGAACGTCCTAAACGTCGCGACAATTCATATTGTTAACCAATCGCAAACGAGCAAATATACTTTAAAAATCTCCTCATATCTATAGGATAGATTAGATTCACATAATATAGGATAAAGAATCAAACAGTTCGTCTAAGATTCCATCTTATTATTTCTAAGCGAGAAGAACAAGCGTACTCATCCGTGCAGGCTCAAGGGAACTTGAAACGTGCCGTTTATTTTTCCCTTACAACTATTCCTTTGAGATTTCGATCAAACAATTGTGGTTCCTATTTCGTAGGCAGTTAATTTGCTCTGATTTCCCCCACACTTCGAACAAAAGTTTTTTAATTTGGATCCGTGCCAATTTGAATCGATTTTACACCGTGTTTTATGCTTTCTTCTCCTTTCATTAGCTATTTTTATTATATTAAAGACACGTCATTAATAATAAAAAAAACAACCGAACTGTTTAAAACAAAATATGCGATTTACCAATTACATGTTCAAAATTATCACTCATACATTAGTAACCGCATGCGGGTGCGGGCGACTCACTGCGGCTTGCATTACTAAAATATACTGCTTGTGAGTGAGTTAGCGACCAGAGGCGGCTCGTCCTAAAGAGCGCTGGTGCAGTGCACTCCCACGAAAATTACAGAACCTATATTACAGCGGCGTAGATATAGCTAATATAATATACTATTGTATAGGCATAGTAGAATAGAATGAATGTAATGTAAGGATAGTATGTATTATGAAGAAATATAGATTACTTCTGTAATTTTGAGTAGGGAGCCGCCTCTGTTAGCGACTCACTGTAAGCTAATAGGTACAAAGAACGCAGTTTACGCGGGAATCGAGCGTATTTTCTTTCATTAATGTTGTCCTTTTAAGAAAATCTAGAAATGAACGTAAATCCGTATGAAAGCATATTTCGCGTGATTCCTTCAATATAGGAGTAAGACACGCGATTATTTCTTTAGTAGGGTGACTATGATTTCTGTTTTTTTTTTGCGCTTTTCCTCAATTATTTACCAACATGACTTTTTAACAAACAATCCAATCACTAAACACAATTTAAAAAAAAAACAAAAAAAACTAGCGTTCTTAACTTTATTACGATTGAGATAAACACTACCTGTCTTTTCGTAATTTCGTAACTGAAACCTGTGGGCTTATCACGAATTTTAGTCTGGCTTTCGAACCGAGTTCGCTTCAAGCGATTTGTATGGATTTGACCGCGTGCGATTTGGAACAACAATATTTTAGATACTTTTTGCTTAATTTTACGGACATTTGGTAGATTGCTGGTGCTCGTTAGTCGTTAGTAAAAATTCATGATCCCGATTGCTAACGGATCCGTTTTACTTGTGACAGCTCGATTCAAAAGCCAGACTAAATTCGTGATAAGCCCACTGCACAATATAATGTTAGTAGTTGGAACACAAGTACCTAATGTTATTAATCGTTTAATATGTAGTATCATATTTTGTGTATTTTAACAAAAACAAAATGTATGGTGTCATGAGTAACAAAGGTGAATGAGTCACGCAAAACGACTAAAGATGCGCCTATTGTTATGTTTATTTACACGAATCAACAAATTCAATTTTATATCAACTTTAACATTAACATTGTAGTAACTAGCACAGCTCGATAAATCCGCGGTCATGCCCAACGACCCTTTTAAACAACTTAAGTTCTTTCTTTAGTAACAAACCTGACTTAGACCAGTGTTGAATGACTATTCTTTAGGCTGTAAAACAGAGACAATAAAGGAATCAGTTAGTATTTCTTATATATCTTTATTCCATCACTTTAAAAGAATATCTCTCTTCCTAGTATTTATGTATTATAGTATTATTATTGTCATTATTATCTTATGTATGTATCTATGTAACATAGTGTGTATTGTGTTTAGTTCATATGTTTATCTATATTTGTATCTATTTGTACCTCCCGCTATTTCTCTTCTGCATTGCTTTACATCTCAAAGTTGGTTGCCTGGAAGAGATCGCTTTTTAGTTATAGTCAGAGGCGGCTCGTCCTAAAGAGCGCTGGTGCAGTGCACTCCCACGAAAATTACAGAACTTATATTACAGCGGCGCAGATATAGGTAATATAATATACTATTGTACAGGTATAGTAGAATAAAATGAATGTAATGTAAGGATAGTATGTATTATGAAGAAATATAGATTACTTCTGTAATTTTTACCAGTTATAGGTTGCCATCTCTTCTTACTCGCTAACTGTATTATTAAGTTGTTAATAAATATTTTTGTTAGTATGTGGTATGTAAAAGTCATTTGAAAAGTCATCAAGCTCCTTGATAGTCCGAGCCATTTTTCATAATTTGAATAGTTTCGCGAGTCGCAATTAAATACGTATTCAAAACAGGTATTAAAAAAACGTTGCATCATATTTGTTGTCAGTAATTTAAAGGACATTGTAGCCAATAGAGTAAGTGGACTCTATCAAATGAAAACTTAAAAATTCTATTTACACTATATTACCAATCTCTTATAATCTAAGCACACACATCCGTTCCCAATCGCAACCAATATCGAAGTCCTCATTCGAACGTCCCTCGCGTTCCTCTTTTCTTTCATTCCAAATTCAAATTTACTGTTTTATATTATTAACGTCGCCGCCGCAACCTCTTTTCTGTCGACGACAGACATTTTGAAACACATACGGAACGATAATATTTTTAAAACATATAATAGCACAAAAATGAAAAGGGAACTCGGATACATTTATCGAGAGCCACAAATAATCCTTCAAAGAGCCGCATGTGGCTCGCGGGCCGCAGATTGGCCGCCCCTGTTATATAACGTAATAAAATACTATATATAAGTACCTATTTATAAATTTTAAAATTTCAAACCTATCTATAAAAATTAGGCGTAAATATAAATAAAAATAAATTAATAAATATAAAAATAAATTTTAGGCTGATAATGGTTTTTATATTATAGGCCATAATGATAACCTGTGGGCTTATCACGAATTTTAGTCTGGCTTTTGAACCGAGTTCACTCCAAGCGATTTGTATGGTAATTTGAACGGCGCCACCGCATGCGGATTTGGAACTACAATATTTTAGATACTTTTTGTTAATTTTCAAACGTCTCGATCTTTCGTTCATTTGATAGATTGCTGGTGCTCGTTAGTCGTTAGTAAAAATTCATGATCCCGATTGCTAACGGATCCGTTTTACTTGTGACAGCTCGATTGGAAAGCCAGAATAAATTCGTGATAAGCCCACTGGGATAGTAATCTTGGCTTCCAGGTTAAGCTTGAAAGCGGTTACTAAATATTGTTACTACTTACATACGCGATTGGTCATTTTTGAATATAACGTATTTGGGATTAAAGGAACTTATGCGGCTTAATTTAATCTGACATTTCGGAAGTTTACCAGCCATGGTTGTGTTTAGCTTCCAAAATAAATTGAACCGACGATTTATGATTTAAAATTTCATTTTTTTTTAATTATTATTGATATTGTAATAATAATTACAATAAATATTTATAATTGTATTGTTTCTATAGAGTAGTATTACAATATAAATAATATTATTGTAATACAAATAAACATTTATATGTGGCAACAATTGTTTTCGTTCAGAGTAAATAAATATTAAATGAAATCGCCTGAAACACTCGTTGAATATTGTGAAACATTAAGATAGAGACCTGAAAGCATCATTTTAGTAACGTTGTCATGAAATTTCAGTTTATAGCAAAATAAGGATTTTATTGCCGTGTGAACAACGCTTTATAGCCTCATGCACGTTTTATATCTTATATTATTTGTTTGTAATTTATTAACGACCTCTTATGTATATACATAAGGTTTAACACATTTATTTGCTCAAAAATAATTTTGTTGTAATTATTCACTTAATTGAGATAAAAATAATAATAATAACTATAAATAAACATAACGTACGTAGAATATTGACAACACCATCACAAGGCACTCAAACCCATTATATGTTTTTTTAACTCATATTTAAATTTACTAATATTTCTAATATTAGTTATGTTAATTGGTAATTCATTATAGAACTGCGCTCCTTCCACCATAACACTTCTTTTTCCATAGCTAGTTCTTGCTCCTAGGATTTTTATCTGATCTTTACTCCGTGTGTTGAATTTATGTTTTTAATTTTTGTACTAATTTCATTGAGTATGACTTTTCTTATAAGAATGGATGTGTAGTATTTATGTAATTGTGTGACTGATAAGTGTTGGGTTTCGTTATAAATTTTTAGTGTGGATGTTAGGTAGTCGTAGTGATACATGTTTTTATTCAGAAACGACAGCTACAATGCTATGAGGAATTTTTCAGACAATCTAATAACCACTTGATTATTTATACTATTTAAACACAACAAATACATAAAAATAAAACAAACATAATAAATTCAACATATACTTACTTCAATCTCGATTCGTTTAATGTAAATAAACAAATAAAATTATCGGATGCTACTCTTTTAACTCACTCGAGTTAACTCACTGACTACTCGCCTGTAGAGGGCGCTGTTCAAGTTGTAACACTATATATGAGTTTTTAGAGATACTTATGTGAAATAATATTGCTGATTAAAATTGATTAAAATATAATTAAAAAAGACAAGAAGAAACAAGAAAAATGACACTGACAGACTAAACGTCGAAACCTCAAATCTTCTTAAATAAGTATTTTCGGCTTGTTGAATCGACCGCCACAAGTTATAAAATATATGTTATTAGCATAGTTACACTTGTACTAGGCGAGAAAGTCTGCCTTCTCGCATATCTATGTGAACAGACGAGTTATTTCATTAGAGCTATGAACGGAGAATTAATTGCAATTCTAAAACTACACAGACTAAATAAACTCCCCATTAATTATTTAGCATTAGAGTCTACCGGCTTTACAACTTCAATAAGCTTGTGATTATTGTTGGATTTATTGAGTAATTGTGAACCATTTTATAGCTTTAATACAGGAATTTATGACTTTATCACTTTGTGCAATTTATTTAAAAATTAATTAGTCTCAAATATATTTATTTTACAAAGACTGGTGCTTCTATCACAAGCATCACAACTTTCACAATACCTAAAAATGATAACTAACAGAAGTCATTCAATGGATATTAAAATAGTAATGAATCTGATCACTAGATGGCGGTAGTAATAATAAGAACGTCATCGTTTCATAAACCAAAATTTCCTTTTAATATATAAAACACAAACCAAATAACAATATAACGTAAAATTATTAACAGCAACATAAAAAAAAATAACGATAGTTGCGAGCGGGTTTCAACATCGAGTTACAGAAGTGGATATTTCGTAATAAAACTTTTACGTTACAATTCGTTTACACGTATTTCATTGCAAGCGTGCCGCAGTGCGCCAAATATTTACACTAGTACAATTTGAACTGTTGATTACTGTCACTCTAGTTTTACAAACCTATCTACGTCTTTACCTCTATCGTGAATAAAATAAAACAAGCGAGTTTACGCGACAGAATAAAAACCATTTTTGATCACTATAAGAGCTAAGTTAGATTTAAACGTCGAATATTGTTAATTTGTTTTTAAATATAACTTAAAACTGAATGCGTTTAAAAACTTAACAGAAAACCCAAAACGTTAAAAAGCATATAGGCCGTTATATTCCGCAAATTCAAACTATTAATGAATTCATTTTTAAAGAAAATAAAATCTTATTATCAGCTAAATAAATTACATGTTTTTTTTATTACTTTCAAATTATTTAATCATTTATCTCATCGTCGCTACCAGGGTCTCAGGAGAAAACCCACCACTACAGCTCAGACGTTTTTTATTTAAATATGGTATGGTATGACATTTAAATATCATACCAGTTATTATACATCTACCAGCAGTACGACTTGATATAGGAGTTTTCATTCATTTACATGCTTTTACAGTTAACTGCAATACGCAATGCAAGGAAGACTCAATTTTATATATTACACAATAATAATAATAATAATAAAATGTCAAAAACAGTCTCAAAGCAAATTCAAATTTTAGATCACAATGACCTTCCAATAAATTCATAATGAACATTCGTAGCGAAAGATGCCAGGCTAAAGTACTTAGCTGCATCTGTTCCCCTATTATTTCTGATTTAAGTTAAAAAAAAAAATTGTTAATCTCACCTGTTATTATTCGACGCCATTTCGAAGATCTGAAAAAATAAATAAATAATTAATAATAGTTCTACTATGGCTGGCCTGTAGACAGTGCAGCAACTAGGTTGTAGTGAGGAACCGCATGCGGATTGCGGGAGATTTCTAAAAGGCTTCCAATATCCACTTACACTATTATAATGATATGAGTTTTTAAATAAATTTTACGTCTTTCCTTAACAGTAAAGTACGATAATTATTTCTTCAAGTGTGCTCATCAATTTTTCCAATACTTCATGAGCGGATAAATATAGATGATATACCTACGTGGAGAGTTCCCGCATGCGAGATAACGACCAATTAAAATAAACTAATAAAGCCAACTAATAAAGTCATTAAATTCTACCTATTCCCTTAAAGCAGCGGTTCTCAAACTTTTTTGGCGAAGGAAAAAGCCTTAATATAATTATAAAAAACTGATTTATATGTATTTATGAATAATCATATTGCAATGTAATATTCAGTTGGAATATTTAGATGTAACCTTATAATCTCCCTTTGGTAGGTATTTTTTGCCCTAGGGTTCCGCGGAACACACTTTGAGAATGGCTGTATTAGCGTATTAATGCCTAAGAGCAAAACAATAAAGAACAATGAATAAACTGTAAATTTAAATGTTACCTAATTCCATTGTACTTTGTTTAAACATATACTAATTCTATGTTGACGGTACATAATAACTCTGCCAAAATAATTATGTTGTTATATATTATTGAGAAATTACTCCTCAATATATGTTATGAGTGGGTTCTTTATGATTCACAAGAAATGTGCATTCAATGAACCAATATTATAAAGAGGAAAGATTTGTATTTTTGTATGTTTGTAACGAATTGGCTCAAAAACTACTGGACCGATTTCAAAAATTCTTTCACCATTTGAATGCTACATTATCACTGATCAATACAGGCTATATAAATTACAGAAAGAAGATAAGGATCCTTACTAAAACTACAATAATGTAACCCAATGTTGCCAAAAATTTTAATTAAAAATTACTAAAAATTAATTATTAATTTTCAATAGCAATTTTTGGTGGTATTTATTTTTTAAAACGAGGCACCAATCCCAGTTGTTTATTTCAGGTTTACCCTATATCGAGTTTCTTTTCCGTTATACTAAATTAAATATCGCTACTCATCTCTCCTATACTGTTATACAGGCAGTCCTCAAGTTACGTCGTTTCGAGTTACGTCGAACAATTTTTTGATACTATTCCTCAAGCATACGTCAATTGTTTCGATTTCCAGCATAGGAGAATTCACTTGTTGCGAAGTTTTGTTCCTCCAAACACGACCTATTTACTTTGAACCTAACCTTTGGGTTTTACATGTAAACATCTGAAAAATATATCTCGACTTACGTTGCTTATTTCGAGAACCTAACATGATGTAAGTAAGGACTGCCTGTACATTAGTGTACATACTATAAATTCGGTTTTAATATAGACGTGAAAATATACACTTGTAAATCTAGATACACGAAAAATCTCAAACCTCAGTGTGAAAAGCTTGTCATGCAGATAAAATTAGCCGATTCGTTCGTGTCGAGTTAAAAATAAAACTAAAAATTGTTTTTGTCATTCATTCCCTGCTGAATAGATATTATCAAGGTCTTTCGCACATTTATGAGATCGAATTTTTGTTCGACTCGATTTTTAGAACCAATGTACTGGGATCTATTCCGTTATATTCTACACGTATTTTGTACACATTTGCTGATATTCTGGTCTGATTTTTATGTGCTTGTGTTATTATTTAAAAAAAAAGATTTCAAAAAAGTATCTACAAACAATCCCTACCAATATTATAAATGTGAATGTGAGTTTGTTTGTTACGTTTTCACGCAACAACTACTTAACCGATCATCATGATACCTTGTACACATATTTTTGGAGGTGCTAGAAGTAACATAGGATACTTTTTATATAAAAAAATATTTTTTTACTATAGTTTCCAATTGACTATAGTTAGTATGATCTTTGATACTTAATGACTTAAATGCGAGCGAAGCCGCGGGTAAAAGCTAGTAAATAATATTTCAAGATCAATCAGTTATTTTAAAAAAATATGACACTCAAAATCTGTTCAAACGGTTACTATTGGACAATAATAAATAAATAAATAAATATGGACAGCAACGATTAAATATATTGTTCCAGTATCCAAAAGAAATTATTGTTTAATGTAGTGTGAATGACATATTATACGTGAGGACAAAATTAATAGGCTAAACAAAAATTGTCTACTGACTGTATCTCTGTTATTAATCATTAATTTACAACTATATTACTATGTATATAAATATTACATTAATTGATAAAATACGTGAACTGTTCAAATAAATCGCATCCAGTACAGTTTGAACAGCTACTAAAAAATAACTACAGAATAAAAAATGGGTATTTTTTTGAAAAAATCATACCATAATCGACTTTATTTTTAATCGTAAGTCTAGGCAGGGTTATTTAGGATTACAAAGAAAAGTCATCGTCGAAAAAGATGTCACAATACAGTCAGTTTCATCACTATAAATGTATTTTTAATTAAAAATCCAATAAGACTCCAATTGTAACGTAAAAGGTCAGATTTAACAACAAACTAAATAGGAAGTTACATAAGTGTTAATTGTAAAGAAACCGGTTTAACTGGAAATTTTAATTGTATAGTAATTTTGTGTTATTTACTTTACCTGTATCAGCCATTCTCAAAGTGGTGTTCCGCGGAACCCTAGGGCTAAAATACTGCAAAAAATACCTACCCAAGGGAGATTATAAGGTTACATCTAAATATTCCAACTGAATATTACATTGCAATATGATTATTCATAAATACATATAAATCAGTTTTTTATAATTATATTAAGGCTTTTTCCTTCGCCAAAAAAGTATTTATGAATAATCATATTGCAATGTAATATTTAGTTGGAATATTTAGATGTAACCTTATAATCTCCCTTTGGTAGGTATTTTTTGTAATATTTTAGCCCTAGGGTTCCACGGAACACACTTTGAGAATGGCTGATCTAGACTTTGTAATCACAAAAAATAATTATCGAAACCACGCATTCATCATATCCCTAAAAGATAGTAAATATCAAATAAAAATAACAACTCGATAAGCTTCGAAGTATTTAGGAAACAACCATTTGTCACTCAACAACTTCATTTTACCTCGATAAATAAAAAATCGTTCCGAAAAAAAAATAAAATTAGTTAACGAAAAAATTCCCTCTCGAATACACACTAGGGTGGGTCACTCTTGTATGGAATAAAAAAAAATTTTTTTTTTCGACATCTAATAGTAATAGAAATGTGTCTTGGGGTTATAAGAACTAACACAGAAAATTTTGTGACAATCGGGTAACGTCTTCTGCCTCCGGATTAACTTTAAAATTATGAAATTTTTGTAAAATTCACTTTTTTTAAAACTTTTTTTTAACGTTTATTGTATTAATATAGGATAGATGTAAATAATAAAACTTAATATTAGAATATGTATTTTACTTAATTATTAAAATATAAGCATAAGTACCAAATATTTTTTTAGTTACGAAATATAGTTAGTTTACACAAAAATCCTTTTTACTATCAAATTTTGGTATAAGTTTACGAGACTCAATCTTGGCTTTGATGAAACCCTCACGAGCTGATTTTGAGCGCTGACTTCCTGAAGCTTGAGATACAGTTTTTACTGACCTCTCAACGACTTGAGTATGGTAAAGTAAACGCAAAAAATATATTTTGTTGTCCTCACCTCGAGCAATACAATACATTTCAGTTCTTCGGTTGATATTTGCTTTAGGATGGGTGGTTCTGTTACTTGGTTTTGCCAGTTAATTGGGTCATAATAAATTTTTGCATTCCATGTTTACCTCTGGAACCTGAAAAAGTCTCAATTTTTGGGATTTTTCACTATGTGCTTTCAAAATCCGACGCAGTGCCAATTCTCTTATATGTTTTTCACTATCTGATAACATTGTTAACAGCAGGTTTTCAGCATGGGCGAAATAACTGTTGCGTTGTATTACTGGATCAACAATAGATTTTGACTCTGTCGTTAAGCAACGAGAACTCGAGACTAACTGCCATAAATGTCTTCCTCCATCTTTACAACTCGAATGGCACTTAATATCAAACCATGTCGGAGCATGTACTTTTTACAAGTTAATCAGATGGGTCTGATGTTGCAATGTAAAGGCGAAGAATTCTGTTTGCTCGCGTCAGCCATCCAGCATGAGACATCTTTCCAGGGGATTTGTGAGCTAAATCTTCAGGATATTCCCCAGACATAACAGCCGATATCCTGTACAAATACAATTGGTCAGTGCTGAGATCTTGAGATCTTTTGTGTCTATCGGTGGCATTTCACCTGGAATATTTCGAAATCTAGCAACGGGATTTTCTTCACAATTTCCTAAAGCTTTCCCGAGTTCACTTGCAAAAGTTTTCGGCCCGGAAATCGAGGCATCAATAAAATAAAATAAATGTCGAAACAGCAATTCATTCATATGCAACAAGCAAATCAACCACTGCGAAGGTTTGTTTAATCTTTTTTCAATTAATCTAATAATACCTCCGACTTTTCCAACATTGACATTGGTACCATCACACCCAGTAGCCATCATCATAGGTATTGGTCTAGAAATACATTTTCAGACAAAAGAAAGTTATTGATTTCTCTTTCTATTAATTTAGCAGTTCCAGCTGCTGGGGTGATATAGCCTAAATATATGCTATCTTATTCTTTAATTAATGAAATGTGTTTCTCAATTATGATTTCCTTATATAATTTCCCACCTTTTTTCTTGGTAACCTACTTTTTATTTTTCTACCGTCAAAGTATAGCGCAGGTATTAGGCGAAGAATCTGTTTTCCAATAATTTGTTATCTAGTTTTCTTTCTTTCTCTTCTCAGTATATTTTTATCAATAATAGGCATGTTGTTTTCATGTAACACAACAGAAGCTATAGCTGCTGCTGCTCTGTCTGATACCCCGTACCGATCGCAGGTTTGGGACAATGTGGAATAGTTCACAGAGACAGGTGTTTCCACTTTCAGTTTCCTTATTTTCGCTGGTGTGAATCTTCGCTCTTGCTGGATGTATCAGATACAGAAGATTATGTGCTACTGACTTCTTTATGAGCAGTAGTAGTCACGGCTTTAAGACTATCAATGGGGTATATATTTATTATTAGGATTTCTTTGACACATTACCTTTGTATTAAAAATATCGAAACTTTAAACCTGATCCGGAGGCAGTTATACTACTCCGATTGCAATAATATTTTATTCACGTCATGCTAGCATCAAATGACAACTAATTATCGCTATTAGAAATCTTAATTTAAAAAAAAAATTTTTTGACCCACCCTTTATTGCGTCGTATTAAAAATGTATTCGTAGTCTCAATAAGGACTAGACATGTCAAATTAAACTAATATAGATAAAGCGTGTTAAGTAAAAACGGAATTGTTATCGTAGCAGCTAACCGTAACACCCTGTACATGTATGCACAGAGGGTGCGTATAACAAGATAATACCCCCAAGGATTACAGCTAATATTATTAGAACAATATCACTAAGTTTGTCCCAGGAGTTTCGCTAACTTATATCTTATATCTTGCGACAATTATTTGACACGAATATTTACAGAATACGCCTACATTTTCATGTGGTATTAATAAACTTTTTATTTTGTTTTCTGGTAACACCGGGGGATTTTGTCAGATTATCAAGGTTTTGCACGATTTGTAATATTTAAAAAAAGGTGTTGGCGATCGCAACCTCTTTTTGGTATTAAGTTTTATACAAAAAAAGACGACGTTCAATGTCAAGGAGACCCAATAAAATTCGCAACCTTTGTCAGTATACCATTTAGAACAAATCTCGGCCAATATTCGTCATTGAATCGTATGGTTTGTCAATATAATTATTTACTTAAAAGAAATGATATAGATGCTTTTTCCTACAACAAGACAAAATACAGGAAACATCTGAATCTTTAACTAACGAACTAGTGTTTTAATTTTGTTTTTTTTTTTGTTGTCTTTTTTTTCTCTCCTCTTCCTTATATCTACCTATTTGGTTCTTGTTTTTTTATTTGTTCAATATTGTGTAACATCTAAATTATGTATTTTTGTAATTTTATTAGCAGTGTAGTTTCTATCCCTTTATCACTTTGAGCATGCCGTCCTATCCTATAATTAAAATTACATTTAGTTTATATAATAGTACTTCTTTCTATAATATATAGTCATAATGTAATGTAGGTAGACTTTATAAATAAAATTGTAAAGAAAAAAAAGCAATAAAACTTTTAAAAACATTTAATTTTTAATTAACTTGTCCACACTATTCAACATTCATAATAACATGGCATTTAAAAAAAAAGTGTCGTCAAAAAAAATACAAACCCCGTCGTTAACTAATATTTTCACGTATTAAATATAGCGGATTATATTTATAAAACATATTAAATTCAGTCGCGAAATAATGTAGTGTTTTGGACCGTGTCCAAGGTGGCTAATGTCTAAATTTAGTACAAGCGTGACAGTTTTGATTTTATCTTTTTTTCCGGTACGCTGTATCACTGAACTACGACTAGTTTGGTCGAGTATGCTTTCAGAAATCGCCGACAGAAAAAAGGTTGCAGTGGCGATGTTAGTAGTGTATTGAGTATCTCAAAAACTATTCAGAAAATGTTAATTATATTTTGAAGTAATTATAACAAAAAAACAACAAAAATTGACATAATATTAGTTCCGACTATATCAATAAAACCAGACGGTATATTTAGGTATTGTAGTAATATGTGGTCTGTTTTTCAGTTAAACACTATTTCGTTTTGGGTCTATGTTTTTATTTTTCGTTGAAGTTATAGACAGTTTATGTATCAAAAATGAAAAATTCGTTATAAAAAAGTAAAAAAACATAAATAAAAAAGAGTTCGTAACAGGCATTATTATATAAAGTCTGGCATTCGAGACTCAAGTGTTGTTTATCCCAATTCTGATTTTTACTACATAATATAATCGTTACTTTACAGTTTCAAATTTTCCCACTAACACCAAATTTCTCCTAAGACCGACCCATTAGCAAAACTTGCAGTGTATGCCTATTTTATATTTATTTACTTTTAGTAAATGGGCTCCAATAGAGCGTCTTTACTCGTCAATACAAATACAAATATAGATGAAATAAATTTATTAATTTAATAATTATCAATTTGATTTAGCTGCTGTATACTGGCATTGTCCACTTACATACTAATGTCACAATAATATATAATAAATCTACTATGATGTAGAAGAATAGCTGCTGTATAGGGGCATTGTCATCCTAAGGGTAAACATAAAATGACATAGATTATGTCCAAACTTTTTTATCCTATGTAGTTAGATATAAAAAATAACCGTATGAATGTGTGTGTGTGTGCCTGTAGAAATAAAAACATCGGCCATGAAAACAGCTAACGTCCATTTGACCTTTTCATTAAGCGATAAACGAATTACAATTAAATTTTATTCGGTTTCAACAAACAATTGAATGAGCGAACTACTTGTCAACGTTTTTTTTCCTTCTACAGTACTTTACTATACAATATATGTTGGGGCATTTTCTACTGAAATAATACTCGAGTATAAAACTCAAAATGTATAAAAAAATACATATCGTCGTTGATTTAGCACTTTTGTGTGCAACGAAATTTTAAGTGTTCCGCCAAATTTTGAAATCGTTCGTTCGTGCCGTAAGAAAAAAAAGGTTGAGAAACACTCGTCTAAATGTTCTACCTACCCGTATTTTTTTCGGTGGAAATGTTCTCTTTACTTTACTTTACTTGGATAAAAGTATATATAAATATACGTATAAATAAAATTAAGCCTTAAAATAGCAATTTTCGTATTAATTAATAATTTCTAGAGATGTTCCGACTAGTCGGCCTCTAGTCGGTAAAGCCGACTATCCGGCCACTATCGTAGTCGGCGAACTAGTCGGCGACTAATCGGTAAAAAGCGCCGACTATCCGGCTTGTTACTTTGTGTCTATTTCTCAATAAAATGTATGTGTTACTTCCTTGTAAAAAAAAACATATTGATGACATTTATCAAACAAAATTAGTATCTTAATTAAAAAACAAATCAACACAATATTTAATGTCATAAATTGCAATACTGCGTGATGATATTTGAAACTATCGTCAAACTCTAGTGAGCTGTAAAACTCAAAAAACTTTCTTAGTTATTTATATTTGTGCACATTTCAGTAGTGACTGAAATTGCAGCGAATAAGCTATAAACAAAGCGTCACGGGAATCCCCTAAACCGTAATCGGCTTGGCCGTTTAGTCGGCTTATTTACAACCGACTAATCGGCTAGTCGGCTAGTCGGCCAAAGTCATAATCGGCACATCTCTAATAATTTCTATATCTAACGTATCTAACATATTATTATCTTATTAAAAACCGAAGCCCAGTGTCCACTATTGTTAAACATGTTTTTATAAAGCAAACTCTATTATAGATAGGAAACATGTGAGAGTTCTGTAAAAAATATAAATTGTCACGTGATTCCAGCTTTCCAACAACAATTGACAATCGGTTATATCAATGTGAATGTCAATTGCAATATAAATAAATGAATAAAGCACGTACGTCACGTATGACACATGTGATCTGTCCTTTAATTAATAAAAAATATCTAATATTAGTTCCAGGCTTCTAACAAGTTTTATTACAAGTTAGGTGCCTAAATGCTAACGTAATTGATCTCCCGCTGGTTATTGCTATAAAAGTAAATTTGGACAGCAATGTACATACATATATAGTATATATGTATGTATGCAAAGTAATACTTGAAAGCATTTGTGGCGGTCGATCCTACAAGCCGAAAATACTTATTTAAGAAGATTTGAGGTTTTGACGTTTAGTTTGTCAGTGTCATCTTTCTTGTTTGCTTCTGATTTTTTGATTGCCACAATGCATTGTGATAATTATATTTTTAATCCATTTTAATCAGCAATATTATTTCACAGTTTCTCTAAACATTAACACTAGAACTACTAACCGGTTTCAAAAATTCTTCACAAGACTTTTATATACAACCCTACTCGTTATTTTTTGTAAACGATTATATTATTTACAATTCTACAATCAATTTATTGAATTATATTTAATACTTTGCACGCACAAGTCATCCGGTTATTTTGATCGGTTGGTAAAAATAGGTCATATTGACCGGCTCGTAGTTCTAGTGTTAATAGTGCGTTTTAACTACAAAGAAAAGTCAGCTGTCAATCCTTCATATAGTCCTGAACTATTATACAAGGTGGGGCACGGATACCACCCACATTTCAAAACATTACAGTGCCCTCTGCCAGTGTTCCCCACTGGAAAACAATTTTGTCTTAAGTGTGCAAATCTACACTAAATGTGAAGAAACATAACCTTACTGACAATTTTTTTTGATACCTTACTTTTACCAACATTTTAAAAAGTGGAAGATTCCCGTACACTGTATTTTTAATTTTTTTTAGTGCCTCTAATGCGGATTTTGACATTGAAAACTCAACTATTATGTAAATGTCAAAGCTTTATATAGAACGAATCAAGCAAACCTATTGGTGAGAAGCAGAACTAAAAACCGAATCATTAAAAAACTTAGGGAATATATCAATCTAATACAGTAATACCCCGCTTTACGCGACCCCGTTATGCGCGGTTTCATTATTCAAATTTATCGCTCAATTGCCCCGCATTACGCGAAAGAGTGTGTATAAACAATGTAGTCATCAACTTCTCTATGGTCGCGGGAATTTCAGTTAACGCGATTTTTTCCGGAACGTATCCTTCGCGTAATGCGGGGCATTACTGTATAGATAACTATATTATTTTTGTATTTATTTATTTATTTGTTTACTTAAGAATAATATTACATAATATAGTTTTCGATGGTCCCACACTAGGCATTGCCTGTCACGTGGGACCCATCACTTACAAAACTTTTAATTAATAACGTTGCAACTGAAACTATTTATTTATTTATTTTTATAATGTCTTTATAAGAATTTAATAAATTGAATAAACCTTTACTTCGTTGTTAGGGTCTAGTATGGCATCAGGGTCTCATGAACTGCTCTGTTTGATATCTGTGGGCTTATCACGAATTTAGTCTGGCTTTCGAACCGAGCTGTCACAAGTAAAACGGATCCGTTAGCAATCGGGATCATGAATTTTTACTAACGACTAACGAGCACCAGCAATCTATCAAATGAACGAAAGATCGAGACGTACGAAAATTAACAGAAAGTATCTAAAATATTGTAGTTCCAAATCCGCACGCGGTGGCGCTGCTCAAATTTCCATACAAATCGCTTGAAGCGAACTCGGTTCGAAAGCCAGACTAAAATTCGTGATAAGCCCACTGTATGATATAACGCATACCACTTTTCCGACTTAATCTACAATTATTATTATGGTTCAGTCAATTTAAACGAAACCTTCATAAATCATGCACCGAAACCTCCCTCGTGGATCAATTTATCTAATGGTGAAAGCTGAAAGGAAATCCCTGGAGTAGTTTCTGAGGAAAATCGTCTAATAGGCGTCATTGCTTCATAGTTGTATTGCGTAAATGAAACGATAACACAAAATCAAGTATGAAATCTTTATTACTTGAAACATTATCATACAAAGTTTGTCAAGAACAACTAATTATTAAGTATATTTTATCACTTAATACATAAATTGCGCGCTGTTAATTTGGACAAAGCACATTTGTCTCTAGAAGCCGGTATAATGTGGTCATATGATAGACCAGCGGTTCTCAAACTTTTTTTGCGAAGGAAAAAGCCCTAATATAATTTTATTTTTTTAATAATTTATTAATTTTAATTTTGTTTTTTAATTAATTTTAATAATTCAATTTTAATTTAATTTAATCTACATGTATTTATTAATAATCATATTGCAATGTAATATTTAGTTGGAATATTTAGATGTAACCTTATAATCTCCCTTTAGTAGGTATTTTTTACAGTATTTTCGAACTAGGGCTCCGCGGAGTACACTTTGAGAATGGCTGGGCTAGGCTAATATAAAAAAAATACGATCAAGACGAATGTAATTGAATTGCCAACAAAAGTTATTATAGGTTTTTAGGGACACAAAGAAAGGAACGGATTGCAATGTTTATAGTATAAATGTATTGATAGGTCTTTTGACCGTATTTCCCTCCACAATAAGCATGTTTGTCTAAGACTTCTCCTACGTCATTTAATAATAGAAATGAATTGTTTTACGACGCAATACTTAGTATTCGTGTCTAGTGTTCAATTAAGATGAAATTGTTTTGTGGAATGCTATTAAACGTTTTTTTATTATATACTATTACTGTGAATATAGGATTAGATCAGATATTCGATGGTCTGTGGCAGAGGACTCGGGTTTGATTCCGGGTTGAAACGTATAATAAATATTTATTACACAATTTATTTCTTCTACTCACCACTAGATGGCTTTGGATGTTATTTGTTGGTGTTGTTTTAGTTGCATTACTGTAAAATTAACAAATGGTAAAGGAGATATCTGCGTCCCTTTCACACATGTCTCAACTTCGATACTATAAGAATATAGTTATCCCTTTCTAATGATTGTTTCTTCCAGTCCAAAGTCCAATATGTATCCATTTAAAGATTGCGAACTGTATATAAATACCTAGTTATAGATTTTAGCTTATTTATTACTATTATTATTATTATTTATAACTAACTTTTACCCGCGGCTTCGCTCGCATTTAAGTTATTAAATAAGTATCAGAGATCATTTCAATAGAAGTGAATCAATATGATTCCAAACAGCTGAAAATATAGTCAGTTGGAAACTATAGTAAAAAATTTTTTTTTTAATAAAAAGTATCCTATGTTACTTCTAGCACCTCCAAAAATTTGTGTACAAAGTTTCATGATGATCGGTTAAGTAGTTGTCGCGTAAAAACACAACAAACAAACACACTTTCACTTTTATAATATTAGTAGGGATACCACAGTATGTCTTAAAACAGTAGTCATCTCCGCTATGCCTGGCTGGTTGCAACAAATCGTGGTAGTATTATTATCCCTGGATAATAGATTATTTATATATAAAAAAAAAACAAACTAACCCAAATTATATAGTGACTGAAGCAAATTGTTTCAATGATGAAGAATATCATATAATGGCTGCTCTTGGGCGAATGCCAGATATTACGATATTGCCCAAACAAAATATCGATATTATAGTTTTTCTCTTTAATTTATTTAATAGTAGATGATGAATTTTAACCTAGTTACTCACCTCAGCTGATATCACTTCGAATTGCATTTATGAATTGTTATTTTAAATTCAGTTTTTTTATTGTTAATTATTTCATGATTGACGTGTTACTTGTGGTCTTCTTCTCGTCGTACGCCATTGTAGAGCCTAACGATGAGCAAACGCACGCCTTTAGTGCCTAAATTATTTTAATTTCATCAATTCATATAAAAGTAAATATTTTCTTCTAGATCTGTGTCTTATTAAGTTTGTGTAATTCTCACCATGGCTCATAGCAAAGAATGACGTAGTATTGACAATATATCTTCGAGTCCTAGGATTTGGTATATAGGAGTGCTAGGATTTATAAAATCGCAATTTTACAACAGAGCGATTTAAAGTTGTTATAGTGCATATTTGTTTGTGTAGATTCTTTGTTGTAATCGAGATGAAGAATTATATTTTGAAGGAGTTACATAGTAAGCCCTTGAGGTGACCTCAGATTGCCCCATAGACATAACTAAATATAAAAAAAATCCTAGATCTAAAATAGAAGGTTACAATTAAAAAATATATTTTTGCATAAACCAAACGTAAAGTACCAGGATAACATAGATAGGTAGGATAAAAGAAACTCCCAAATATGTCAGTGTAGTATTATCTAAACCCCTCTTACCGTACTTACCCCATTTATTTATGTGCGCCCATAAATTATGGGGTACCAGGGTCGCAGGGATATTGTCAAGTACGCTAGGACTGTACTCTTCAAACTCGATTTAAATTAAGACTCGACACCTCCATTCTCACCTTTAAATCGTACGACCCATGGGCGTAGCTAGCCATGAGCTCAGAGTGGGGCAGCATTCTAAAATAATATGTAACTAGCAAATTACACCCGCGGTCTGACCTCGGTTAATTTTTTTTCTGTCAAGTGTGAACTTTCTTATGGATATTAAGTATTGTAGTTAGTACCTAGATAATTAATTTTTTTAGGTTTGATTAGGTACCTTATAGGCCAGAGCCAGTTTGTCCCACCCTGCTCCACCGTGGTACAACCATAGTTCTTCGACATACTCAACCTATTGTGACGACGAATTTGTTGCAGGCAGATGTTAAACTCACAACACGGATATATCTATTTTTCTTTTAATTCTACAATATAATAATAACTCTTTATTGCACAAAATAATACATATAAAGAAGAACAGAAGAAAAGAAAGAACAAAAGGCGGCCTTATCACTAAACAGTGATCTCTACCAGGCAACCAACCTTAGGGTAGTAGATCAGGAAGTAAATCGTAGGAATTAGTGCCTATGCTAATAAACTATTTTCATTTCATTCTGTCAGTGTCATCTTTCTTGTTTTGTTTCTGTTCTTTTTATTGCCACAATGCATTGTGATAATGATATTTCACACAAGTTTAGATATATATATATATATATTTAGCAAAACTTATGTGAAATAATATTGCGGAATTTTACGGATTAAAATATAATTATCACAATGCATTGTGTCAATAAAAAGACCAGAAGAAACAAGAAAGATGACACTGACAGACCAAACGTCAAAACCTCAAATCTTCTTAAATAAGTGTTTTCGGCTTGTAGAATCGACCGCCAAATATACATACATACATACTATGTCAAATAATAAAAGGAGAAATTTAAATAAATACGATCTAATAATATGTAATTAAATTTTATCCAAGCTTAAAATAATACACGTTAACGGTAGCATAAAAGTTAACAAGGCGTGCATTTGTGAAGGTATGTCTTTAGCTAAAAATAATTATAACTATAAATCTATGGGTACAATATTTACACTATACAAGCCTTTTTGAGGTTAAAATTTTCGAGTACCAATATTTTTCCTAACGACTTACTAAAGTGTAACCCAAGTATTTTTATTTCGAGTTCTCAGAGTGTCATTTAACTCGAAAAAAAACTAGCTAAATGCAGGTATTCTCCAGTTGCTCTTTCAGTGCATAAAATAGGATCTATTTACCATATATTTCCTCTAAGGTACCGAGTTCGATTTCCAGTAGAATTGAAACGATTCTTTTAATTTATATTATGATATAAATATGTATGTAGTTTCCAATTTCTCTAATATACCATACAACAATACCTGCCTCTGACAGTTTAGCGTACACTGAATTAGATCACGAACATGACCTATTTAACACTAGGTTTACGGGACGCGTCAATTTGACGCATTTTGACTTTTATCAGAGAATTACCAAAAACTGTTTAATTTTTTATTTTATCTCTTTGTATTACTTTTATTCATTGATCGAGGGAAATATATATTGAAGTCTATTTTCTTTAAAAGTGTTGAATTATTGAACTTGTCTATATGGTATACCTATCGCTACGATATGCGTCAAATTGACGCGTTTTAGTAGAAGTAGGTATATAGAAAACGTCCGTAAACCTAGTGTTAATATAAAGCCACGTCTCCTGCTCCTCTGTCTTCCAAACATTAGACAAAAACATCAAACATTGGGGCGTGGCCTACACAATGTTTTTGTTTTCCGTCGACCACGGAAAACAAAAACATTGTCTATGAATACAAAAATGTATACGGCCACGCCCCAATGTTTCGATGTTTTTGTCTAATGTTTGGAAAACATAGGAGCAGGAGACGCGGCATAATATTTATAGCAGCCGTTAACTGCTCTTATTCCAATTAGAATAAATAAGTATATTTAAAAAAAACTATTTGGTCGCTCAATAACAACGCAATTGGCCCATAGACTCACTCCGTTTATGTCGTCGAATAGTGCCCTTGACATTTCGTCATTATTTATGCATTACGCCATTTTCTTGATATTTCCTCTTCATACCATATAACCCATTTATCCCAGCGTTCATATATTACACCGAACTGTCATTATCGTTGCTACCCATTTTGGGTATGCAAGGTCTTTATTTTGTGACCCTAAAATACCTTTGTGACCCATTTGTGAAGACTGCGATTTTAATTTAATGTAAATAATAATAATTTTAAATGGTGATTAAAAATACATATGTATTTTTTTAATACAGACTCGGTAACATTTGATATTAACAAAAAAAAAACCATCCTATATACCCAGTGGCTCTTTGAAGCATTATTTGTAGCTCTCAATAAATGTGCCTGAGTTCCCTTTTCATTTTTGTGCTATTATATTTTTAAAATTTACAAAGGTAAATCATCAATTATCACTTTGTACATTATATTAAATACAACAAAAATAGATTGTCAGCTTCATAGTCAAGTAACAAAACGAATTACGCCAATGACCTTTATTTATAATATATATATTTAGTTTACTTATATTTATGTATTTTGTTTATCTAAATTGCATTGCCCAATACTATTACTGTTTCTTCTATGACAATTGGTTATCTGGAAGAAATTACTTTTAGTGATAAGATCGCCAATTGCTCTAAATTTGTTTCTTATGTGTTAAATTGTAGTATTATTATTATTTTAAAGCAATAAAGTGTTTATTATTATTATTATTATCTTTCGTTACTCCGTATCGCTTTTCACTTACAATAAAGAATACGTGAGCTGTAAAAAGGGAAATCTTTACAAAACAACGATTTTTAATAATAATCACATGATACACAAACAATAGTGGGGTCAGACAGGCGTTCGCATGGGCCACAAAACAACTACTAAGCTGGAACAAAACATTTCATATGGAATACCCAGCTGTCATTACTGTGCCAACTCCACGTATGTGATAAGCGTGAAAGCCTATTTTGCATAGGAAAATCTAACACGTGAAGTGTTTGAATATTTCGTATTATACATATAGCATTCAAGTCAAAATGTGTAATAGGATGTTAGCTCATTTTGAAATTAAAAAAAAGTTAAGCAGAGTTCTGTCATCTGCCCCAAGAGTTCTAGAGCAGCGGTTCTCAAACTTTTTGGCGAAGGAAAAAGCCTTAATATAATTATAAAAAACTGATTTATATGTATTTATGAATAATCATATTGCAATGTAATATTACGTAATATTTAGTTGGAATATTTAGATGTAACCTTATAATCTCCCTTTGGTAGGTATTTTTTGCAGTATTTTAGCCCTAGGGTTTCGCGGAACACCACTTTGAGAATGGCTGTTCTAGAATTATCTATTAATTAAAAAATGGTATATTTCCGTTGACCACATTACAAAGCACCTATTAAAGTTTCCCGATATAAAAAAATTTACACAAAATTAGATTATTAGACCATTATTTTTTCAGGACATTTGATTGAACTCTTAGAGGGGCTTCCAGAACTCTCCTTAGTTTTTTATATATATATATATATATATATATATATATATATATATATATATATATATATATATATATACAGGCATAATAAAATAAATTAAGTAACAAGTTGCTGGTAATTTCATCAGAACTTCGCATACCTCTCAGCCCTGGAATCGAACCCTCGACCCAATTATTTACCCTAAAATTAATTAAACAATCAAAACGTTTTGCATTTCCCATAGATATCAAATTATATTGTGTGCGCAACAAACAACTTTAAATCTTAATAAATAACGTTGTAAATTCAATCATAAATTATCACAAATAGGAAAGTAAAGATTAGTGTTTGTTAAAGCGTGATGTAATTTGGAATTCGCTTCGTTAGTTTTCAAATAATATAATTAAGGGCGTGGCCAGATATTACGCGTACAGTACGTACAAAGCGTACAATATTACGTCTTTTATTTAGAGGAACCTTGGGGGCTACTCAGGCATATCCGAAGTTTCGTGTTTCTGTAGCTTACGTGAATTTTGACATATAAGCCCGTAAAAAGTCCTGTCAAATGTCCGTAAAATAAGCCCTGAGTTGCCTATCCTTCGTGACGTTACTGTCAAATCCGTAATTTCGATTGATTACGGGTCCGGAAATGTTCCTGAGTAGCCCCCCAGTTTCGATATTTATTGATATATTATAAACATGACTTTTTTTAATACGTATATATTTGTTTCGAGTTCCTGTCCATTTATTTATTTTATTTAATTTTATTTGTAATATGTGGCCCGACTTTATTTGCGAGTATAACAAAATTATAAATTAAATTTTCCAGTCTCCTATTCAAGTACGATTAAGTCTCACAGAGATGGGCAGCCCTCATTCAAGTTCTATGGACCTCTTTTATCTATTACTTAAATAACACTGTATCTGAAAATAGCTTTCCTTAACTGAAATATATTTTTCAGTCACCACACTCCACCAGATGCAAAGATACAATTTTTTTAAAATTATTATTGTTAGCTCAGCTTATGACCACACTCCGCCTGATGTTAAGCTAGGGTGCAGTCCATGAGCATAGACAATTATTACCACAGACAGGTGTCCGCGTGCAACAGTCGACCCCACTATGCCGGCTTGAGGAGACAAATGAGCTCTGTCCAAATTGACAGGGCACACTCCTCTCGTTATCCTGGCTACTTCCAAGCTGATCCCGAAACGCGACTAGGTCACTTCATGGGTGTTCCGCTTGAAAGTGGTGGTACTGCCCCGGGACGACATACTGGGCTAATGCCATCATCAGTCTGCCTACCACTCTTTATGTGCCTATATAAGCTACCTTTACTTTACTTTAATATGCTACCTTTACAAAAAACAATTGACTCCGACTCCGATTTGAAGACATAAACATGCACCACGTGACTAGGTCATTCACAACTACAAAGTAGACCTGGGCAGTAGCGTAGCTAGCTTAATCCGCGCCCGGTACACAATACCTTTTTAGAACACATTCGAAAACCATGTAATATTTTAAATAAATTTATACTCGCAAATTAATTAATAAATAAGTCACAGGCTCAACACTGGCACTAAATTTAAAACATATTTTTCAGAAATTAATTATAATAAAAATAAAAATTATCCAGCAATTTTTTTGTTTTGCGGACCATTTGGCACCGATTTGTGAATAGTCCCCCCTCGATACGCCGCTGGACCTTGTTAGTCCTATAACTGTTCAGAATTCCAAGGAAATAAGAAAAATCGTTTCGATTGTTTGCGATGTCGGTTTGAAGATAATTAATCAATGTAAAGAGGATATTTGATATGCCCACGTATTTTAGTTAAAAGCTAATTTTCAGGCAAATTCTATTTCAGACGTAAGATTTCCTCAGCTTTGACGACGACCTCGAGAACAAAGCAATATTATCGATATACATCACGTCACTAGCATCATAGTGATGTACTCGTAGATAACGTCGCAACCTGTCGACTGTAACTGTGTCAAACGAATTGAATACGTTTAGTGTTGTGAACTGTTTATTAATTGAGTATTCATTCGATATCGATAAACTGTTAATTATTTTGTTCAAGTTTTAACGAGGATTAAGGAAAATTAGCTACTTTGCTTTCAGTTTGAAAATTGAATTTAGTTTCAGACTAATTTAAGATCAGAAAGCCTTAAAGAAATGAACACGTTAATCAATTAAATACCTACCTCTATGAGTAGATATGTTGAAATAGCAACACAATTGTTTTTGTCTTTGGTGTGAGTGATGTCTATGGTAGTGCTGTGTGGAAAGGTGTCTGTACAAGAAGAGTCGACGTGTGCTATGTAATATGTATTGATGATGTGAATTTAAAGAATATATTAAGAAGAAGTTTTGTTTCACTGCCATCCTTATTCAACAAGATATAAATATTAAATTCAATAAATACGAAGAATAATTTAACCTTAGCTTTAAAACAACAAAAATCAATATTCTATATATATATCTGTCATTAAAGAAAATTATTTCTGTCCTTGAATAGAAACGTATTTCCGAAGACTATTAAATAGAATTTTAAAATAAATACCATACTGTTTTATTTACTTACTAAGCACAATTTAGCTCTAAAAAAATTTAGTTAATGAAATTCGATATTTGTTTGTTTCTACTCGCCCCGTGCTCATCTGGAACACTTTTGAAACTACGGATTATAATAATCCATTTAAATGCCCTAATAAGCCGCATACAGTAATTTTAAATTGTGTTTTCGTATAACTAAAAATCCAGAGGCGTAGCTACAAAGGCGCTAGACGGGACAGTGCCCTGGGGATCCCAAGTCCGGGGGGCCACTAGGACCCTAAACTATAAATTGAACTAGTGAAAATTTTTCCTACATTCGGAATATAAATAAACCAGATTAATAATGGCAACTTATTAAAAAAAAATACAGGGAAACTCCCAACAAGTCTCGAACATCTTTGTTTGAAACTTGCGGGGAACTCCCCTGTATTCTTTGTTTAGTATAGGCTTTAGTTTATTTTTTACCCCAGAGCCTTTGGTTACCTAGCTACGCCACTGTAAAAATCACCAATATATATCATAATTCAACTAGATATTAATCCTTTTAATTACGAACTATAATCCATAGCTCGATACCTCAGCGTCTGTGATTGATCGTATCAATATTCTCTGATCGCAAATCGTTGAATAATTACATTAATTGCCAGGATACTGTTTGTATAGTGGTTCGGAACAAGCTTAAGTCAATAACTCTGTGGTCCATGTGCTAATACCTAGTGTTTATCTAACAATATCCCATTGATATTATAGGACCCTTATATGTTTAAATTGATTTATTCTATAATAAACTTTTTTATATCTAATGTAATAGTGCTAACCTAATAATAACATAATAATAATAATAATAACAAAGAACAGAAGAAAATAAGTGTAGATAGTGATCTCTACCAGGCAACCAATCTTAGGGGAGTAAATCAAGAAGGAAATAGTAGGGTGCAAAGAAACAGAATAAAATAATATACGAGTATACATGTCCAGACTATGTCAGCTTATACTTCAAAAGCTAAACAATAAGGAATCCAAAACGATTAAAATCTAACATTTTTTATTTTCAGTAATGACACTTTCCTATCCACTCATGCATAGCCTGTTCTTTTTCAATTCTTCTCTTTCTTATCTTCTGTCTTTTTCACGTACATTCAGTTTCAGCCTAGTCCTACATACATATATAACTGTCCCATACCGAAATATGTGGCTACTTTTTAAAATATAATATCTAAAAAAACATTTTTTATAGATATAACTCAAAATATTATTTATTTATTTATTTATTTATATAAGTACTTTTATTATATAATTTTTATATAATAACTTTAATATATAAGTATTCATTTATATTATCTAGTTTAATGTCTGAAAATAGCTGTGTGTTTTTCATAAAATCTTTGCAACATTTTTATTAATAAAACGAAAAAGGAAACACTCCAAACAAAATAGTTAACGATCTTCGTCGTACAAGAATAACTTTTGCACGAATTGTTGTTTGCGAACAAGATAAAATAATTTTATCGATAAATATTTAACCACAACACTAAAGTATTGAAAACTTTTGAATTGAAATCCGAAGAACAAAAGGCTACTACCACGAATGCACCCCGAATGAAATGTTCAGGAATTTTTAAGGCCCGTTCTCCACTGAAACACATCTTAATGCACTGATTATTTGGCAAGATAATTATTCACATGCCTTTTTATGACAGCTAACAAAATATCAGGTAATAATTACAACAATAACTTTAATAATAATAGTGAAGTCGGGTCCGTATAACATGTCAATAATTTTTTTTAATAATATTGTGCCAAGAGTGATTAAACGTGATGAAAGCCTAACACAATTTAAAAATAAATTAAAAGCATATTTGATTTTAAAATGCTTTTATTCTATTGACGAATATCTCAATGATTCGAAACAGTAAATGAAATTTAGTTTATTAATTGAAATTGTTTATTGTTATTATTATTATTATTGTTATTATATATTTTTTTATTAATATTATATTGCTGTGCCCTGACCGGGTGTCACATTTGACACTGAATAATATATGACATCTGAAATAATTGTGACATGCAATAAAGACATTTGAATTTATAAAATTCAAAATATTTTAATATAATTATAAAAAGGATCTCTACTATTACAAACCGAAGAAAATTTTTAATTACAGAAAAGGACTTAATTAAAAATATGATTTAGTATTAATTAACTTTTTTAATCAACGAATATGTCGATATTTTTTGACATGAGTTTCATCTATATAAATACATGTACCATGTACAGTGGCCCTCTGGACAAATGTCGCGTGCACGCATAATGACACGCCTAACAACTCTATAGCTTAAGATGAAATATCCTATATTAATTTAAAAAGGCTTATTTAATTTTAGACATGCTTTATATTTGCTAAAACGTCAATAAGAAAATACGCAATATTGTAAGAAGCTTTACAAGAACTTAATCTGAATACAATGTTTTGTAAATACAATGTATTGGTTTTACATGACAGTACTGTAAAAAAAAAAGGTTATCAAAGTGTCAATATGAAATAAACAAAATTAATAAGAAAAAATATTTGAAGCTAAAACACCTATCGCATACTACTAAATGTTCTGCAATATGTTTATACAGAGATTTCCTCAATTTGACCACTTTTTCAAAATCCCCTAGAACTGTCCGTAAGAGCTAATGCAAAATATACCTTTACATTACGAATACATTTGTTAAAAACCTTTTTATATCGAATTTCCAATCTTTGCAAAATATAAAAAGAAAGTATTATTTAATTATGATTATAAAGTATTATATAACAGGGAAAGCAGATTAGTACCTACGTAAAGCTGAGATTAACATTTTTTTATAAACCTTGTCAAAACGAATCGTAGACCAACCTAACCTCTGTATAACTAACCTGACTGTAACAAATTACTTGATATAACGACTTATTTTCTGATTCCCTTCAGTATCGTTATATGAAGGTTGTACTGTATATAAATTTTTTTTGCACAAAAATTTCATTAGAAAAAATGTGAAATATTCCACGCGGAGTGTTGTTTTTCGCTCCCCCGCCTCTGCGACACGGGGCTAATTAAAACACATCTGAATTGTTGTAATTATGTCCAGTTTTATTTTGTCCCTTTAATAAAAACAATTACCTCCAAAAAAGGAGGTTAATTATGTTTTTAATTCAGTTTTTATTTATAGTATTATATTTGTTAACGCCTATGAAAAGAAATTTAATTTGTAATAACGACAAGAGGTAACTTTAACACTGGAACTACCAATCGGTCAATATGACCGGTTTCAAAAATTCTTCACAAGACTTCTATGTAATTACTCATTATTTTTTGTAAACGATTCTATTTTTTATAATTCTACAATAGGCTTGGCTTTAGTTGAGGACCCCAAAACTGTACGAATAACGAAAAGGTTAGGTTAGGTTAGAGTTAGCTCTATATTAGTAGCCTGTTATAAACTTGTCTTTTTAAAAAATTGACACAATTTAGTAAAAAAAAATTACATTTTCACATTTAGTAAATCCTAGGATCCTCAACTAAAACGTAACCCTACAATAAATTTATTGAATTATATTTAATACTTTGCAAGTCATCCGGTCATTTTGACCGGTTAGTAAAAATAGGTCATATTGACCGGCTGGTAGTCCTAGTGTCAAAGAACTTAACTGCGAACGATTTTTAAGTGAGATAAATATGAAAAAAATAGAGTAATGATTGATTGTTGGAGTCTGCGTAATTTTTCAGCTTTAAGCGAATTCGAATTGTGCAAAATATCATTTGAAATTAATGATTTTATATTCGCATTAGTAGATTTCAATGTTTTATCGATTGTCTTTATGTTATATTATTGATTAGATCAGCGGTTCTCAAACTTTTTTAGCGAAGGAAAAAGCCTTAATATAATTATAAAAAACTGATTTATATGTATTTATTAATAATCATATTGCAATGTAATGTTACGTAATATTTAGTTTGACTATTTAGATGTAACCTTATAATCTCCCTTTGGTAGGTATTTTCTGCAGTATTTTAGCCCTAGGGTTCCGCGGAATACCACTTTGAGAATGGCTGGATTAGATAGAAATAATAGAAAGATGTCGCAGAAATATAAACGTCTCTTTGATTCAGGTTTCAGCCAATGACATTCTATTCCGTTAAAATAAATGATATTAAATTTATATATTGTAACTCGGTTGCAAAGAATAGTAAAATATTATAATAAAACGCACACAAAGATAACGGTAGATAACTGGGTAATAGACACGCTGGCTTGACAAGTCCCATGCGGGAAGCAATGTTACCCACATTTCTACGGAACAATTCCTTTTTTAAATACATAGTAAAGGCTACAATATGTATAATGTATCATCTTAATTTGAATTACCCGCTACTAACACTGTTTGTACTATAATTGGTTGTCTGAAAGAAATTACTTTTAGTGATAAGATCGCCAATTGCTCTATTATTTTGATACATTAATGTATATCTAATAGGTTTCTTTTAAAACCAATAAATATTTAAATATTGGAAACATAAATCAAGTTAATATGTATTTTTAATAGTGGAAAAAATATAATAATAACTGTGAAAATAAAAAACACATTAGTTTCAATAGTCAATTTTAGAACGAAACACTTTCAAATTTCGAACGTAGACACGGTACCAGATTTTAACTTTTACACTTTAAATATTATGTTTTTGAAAGGCTTTTCTTTGAGCAGCTTTGATTTTTCCTCTAATAATTAAAATTAGTTTTACTCTGTATACTTTTAAAAGCTTCAAATCGGACTTAATTAGTTTAAAGTTGTCTTTGTACATAGTTTGTTTATGTAGTCTTCATCGTTGTATTGAGTATCTCAGAAATCATTTTCACAAAAACGAAAATTGCAAAAATGTTAAAATATAGGTGATAATATACGTGAACCAGGAATAGCTTACAATAAGCTGTTCCAAGGTTACATTGTTACACAACCCAATGGTCATAAAAGTATTCAAGCAGGACAATCTAATCGGTCACTGTGTGAATGCAGTTAGCACCAACCGTTTCCCTTTACGACGATTACAGTATTGCCAGATTGCGAAGTAAATTTCCCTGACCCCAAAACTAGAATACCCCATATTATGGGTAATATAACACCCCGATTCGAAGTAAAGTTTAATGTCATATATTAAAATTAGTTTAGAATTCAGTTAATAAATTAAAATTTTAACTGGCAACACTGTAATGTCCAGTCATTAGTTAGGCACCACCCGGACAAGTCCCGCCCGCCCATGACACCCTGTATCGATCTCAGCGATTCAACGCCTTTCCAGATAATCTGCCACATAGTCCCATATCTACGGGGCTCTATACACACATTGTTTTAGGACTTATGGTCAAAGGAAACATTCTAAATTGACAGCAACCGATATTCTTTTAAAATAGTGATAAATACATATACACAAGTACATATAGAGTAGTCACGTTTCGAGATCAGCTTGGGATAACAAGAGGAGTGTGCCCTGTTAATATGTCTGTGGTAACAGCTGTCTATGCTCATGGACCGCACTCTAGCTTAACATCAGGCGGTCATATGCTGAGCTAATATAAAAAAAAAAAACAAAATGCCCGGGCCCAAACTAAAATACCCTGTCTTATGGTCTTCAGGACAAGAGAGGACAAACGTAATATAAATAAGGCCCCGATTAAAAACAAATATCTACCCTCTTTTTATATTACGAATAAATATGTGACTCCACTCTACCTGACATCAAGTTATAATTGTAGATTTAGTAAGTAATATATTATTGTCCAAGATTTGTTATTATTTAAAAACGAATTATTGCAAAAATAGGTTTATCTATTAGAAATAATAATTTAATCTAACAGGAATCCAAACCAGAGGCGGCTCGTCCTAAAGAGCGCTGGTGCAGTGCACTCCCATGAAAATTACAGAAGTAATCTATATTTCTTCATAATACATACTATCCTTACATTACATTCATTCTATTCTACTATGCCTATGCAATAGTATATTATATTACCTATATCTACGCCGCTGTAATATAAGTTCTGTAATTTTCGTGGGAGTGCACTGCACCAGCGCTCTTTAGGACGAGCCGCCTCTGATCCAAACAGTATTGCAGTATATTGGTGATTTAATTGAACATTTCTAAAAATCCCGATTTTAATTATTGGCATGATGGTCACCCTACGACATAAAGTTGATCCAATTAAAACAAAACACAACGCATATATATTAACAAACCCTTGGACCGCTTGAGATCGCTTATTCTTTGTAAAATGCCGCTCCAAGGAGATGGAGAAATGAAAGAATCGCTTTACATACGATAATTGTGAAAGTAGAAACGTAATACGTGATTGAATCATCCGGTATATTGATTTGGGGCTATACGAATAATATAAATCAGTATGCAAGTTCCTTAATTAAGGGCCATTACAGAAAATGCAGAACTAATACTTTTATATCACGACAAGCAATAATTTCAGTAATGGCTGGTCATTTGTTAAAAAATATAAGCTACTTACTACGATTGTTACACGATATGGAGTGACATGCATTCAGATTTTATACCGGGTTTCATTTGAACGTTTGGAGCCGCTGCGGCTACTAACTCTCGGTGGCCATGGTTTGCGTTAAGAAGTGGGAATGTTAAGTTTTATTTCACGAGATGAAGAATTATATTTTGAAACTATTTTAACAAAATAAATGTAAATTGACAAAATCTCTGGGATTTTCTACATATGTATATAAAAATGAATGTTTGTCTGTATGTTGTTTATAGAATCGTAAACTATGCATTTGATCATATGATGATCTTTAGCAAAGTTGTTGTGCATGAGCCCACGAAGGTTTATGAGTTGGTACGACCAATTTTCGACAGATGGCGCCACTGTCATTCCAATGAATTTCATATATTGCCGTGACAGTTCATGACAGCTCACAATGAACAGACAATATTGTCGTTTTTCGAATAGTTTTGTGCATTTAGTTCGTGGCGTAGCAAAAACGCGCACATGGTACAGCTAGTATTTAATAAATTTGAAAGTACAATTCCAATTTAGTATTTGGAAACATATAACAGCCATTCTCAAAGTGTGTTCCGCCGAACCCTAGGGCTAAAATACTGCAAAAAAATACCTACCAAAGGGAGATTATAAGGTTACATCTAAATATTCCAACTAAATATTACATTGCAATATGATTATTCATAAACACATATAAATCAGTTTTTTATAATTATATTAAGGCTTTTTTCTTCGCCAAAAAAGTTTGAGAACCGCTGGTATATGTATTATACCAGCTTACTTCTATCCATTCATACACGTAAATACACACACATGTAGTAACGAGGACATTTAAAATTAGTGAATGAAAAGATTCAACGGAAGCCCTGTAATTGCCAATCTGCGAAGCGAAGAGGACCAACATCAAACTATAATGATGTACTTCGCACAAATATGTATGGATGCGGTAATTGGGTTAACATTATTGGTTTAACTAGAGTTTGTCTGTGAGCGGAGTTATTTCAAGAGTATTGGACATGTAGAGGTTACCAGCTTAACCATCATCGGTCTACCCCTGTTCGGACAGTTCGATGTCTATGTCTAATTTTGGCGGTCAAACGTGCTGTCAGTTTTTCAATTGTTTTTAAAGTAATATTACGTTTTATTTTAAGTCTACATTGTAATTCATATCTAATTCAATGAAATGAATGAAATGAAATCGTTTATTAGCATAGGCACTAAAGGCGTGCACTTGCTCATCGTTAGACTCTACCGTGACTTCGGAAAGGCGTATGGCGAGAAGAATATCACAAGAAACTCGTAATAAACTCGTAAAATCAATAAACATGAGTACCTAATAAAGTGATAAGGAGTAAAGAAGTTTTTAATTTGTTAGTACACGCACAGCCTCCCTTTTTGAACAACCATAGCACTAAATAATAAATATTAAATGCCGTATCAATTTTTTTTACATCCCTACATTCATTGTATTCAGTTCACGAGTACGTAGAGTTCCATACGCTCAACACAAATCTATCACAATTGCTTTTGCGGTCATCTATCTTTCTCTTACTATTTGCGATTTATACATATATACATATATATATATTTAGCAAAACTTATGTGAAATAATAAGGTAGATTAAAATGGATTAAAATATATAATTATATGACACTGACAGAATAAACGTCAAAACCTCAAATCTTCTTAAATAAGTATTTTCGGCTTGTTGAATTGACCGCCACAAGTACTCCCCTCTCGGTAAATTCAGAAGAATATATATCCGGAAAGCGTATTCTGCGGCCATTGATATGTTGTTACTGTCTTGATGCATGTTGTCTTGATGAACAAAAGCATGCTACGTTTTGATGTTCTGGGTGAAAGAAAGTAGCATTTTGAGTTGAATGATGTTTTGCATTTACTGACTTAAGTACACGAACATGTTCTCTAAGTTTGAAAGCGAAGGTTCATGTCCGTGGCAGAGTCTTCTGGCCAGCTAGTGAAGCGATTAAAAATATTTAATAACATGTATAATGATTGGATGGTGGAAGAGGTCCAACAATATCCATAAATACATGAAAAAATTTGCAAGGCACAGGATCTTAACTGCCGATTCCGCTTCTTATGTGTTTTGATACTTTTCACTGGCCATGTTGTGAAGAGCTGATTCTGTTAGGCATTGTAGCGGCACTAAGCGCCCTGTAATCACCGAATATTAGATGACGACCAAGGACTCTTAGAATGTTTACATATACCGAGCTCAAAATTTGCCGTTAGCTTCATAACTTCACAAATAAGGTTATTTTCTGGTTGCGTTGTTCGAAAGTCGTTGGGTCACCACTTTTAGAGAAATTTATGTGAAATAATATTGCGGATTATTACGGATTAAAAATATATAATTATCACAATGCATTGTGGCAATAAAAAGACAAGAAGAAACAAGAAAGATGACACTGACAGAATAAACGTCAAAACCTCAAATCTTCTTAAATAAGTATTTTCGGCTTGTTGAATTGACCGCCACATATATATATATATATAGTCTGCTATATTGTACTAAATATTCTACGGACTTTTCTAACATTTTTAATTTTAAACCAATGGTTAAATACACGTTTTCTTTTCCCCGAGAAGGATTTATTTTGTGATCCGTGAAATTGGTGGAACGCTCGCAAATTGGTAACATCAATCGTGGGCCGATATCGCGCCATTAACTTATCCTTTTGGCTTTATGTACTTAACTTATGTATGTATATATATATATATTGGTACATTTACCATTAAAGTAGTAATTAACCTAAATGTCCTGTGTATTTTAGAAAATTTAAAGCAAGGAGAGCTGTTAACAGTTAAATAATTTCATTTCAAAAGCTTGGACATAACCAATGTCATTTTATGTTTACCCTTAGGTAATAGTAATAATATTATGACATTGCCCCCATACAGCAGCTATTCTTCTACATCATAGTAGATTTATTATATATTATTATGACATTAGTATGTAAGTGGTCAATACCAGTATACAGCAGCTAAATCAAATTGATAATTAATAAATTAATTTTATTTGTATTTGTATTGACGAGTAAAAGCGCTCTATTGGAACCCATTTACTAAAACTAAATAAAAAAAAATGAATGAATAAATAAAAATAATGTTAATTTTTAAAATAATTTCGTATTAAAGTCGTTATATTTTCTTTATATTAATCACTTTTTAATTAGGAACATTTAATTATCATCAGCATTATAAATTTTGAGGTTATAAAAATAAATTCTGACAATTCGTTTGACAGTTGATTGTTTTGTTGCCATATGAAAAAATTGAATGAATACCCCTTGACCTTGTGACACGACTCGCTTGTTAATGTGCATCCTTGTGTAGTCATGGTATTGTATGTATTTATTAATAACTAGCGGCCGGTCCCGGCTTCGCACGAATGGAAATTTATTTTTAAAACATTTAGAATTTAAAAAAAAAACTATGAAAGACATTTTATGTCAATTTTTGGCAACCTTGAGTTACATTATTGTAGTTTTAGTAAGGATCCTTATTTTTTCCTGTATTTTATATACATATACGTTATTAATTTGAATATTTGTTGTAACACTGTGCAATCTGATTTATTAATTGTTATTTACTTCTTTTTTCTGAGCTAAAATTCAGTTATTTATTATTATTATTTTATGTACAGGCCATGATTGACGAGTTTCTTGTGGTATTCTCGTCATACGCCTTTCCGAAGTCACGGTAGAGCCTAACGATGTGTGCCTAACGTTATATAAAAAATAGTGACCCAGCAATACACTTCTTGGACTAACGCCGGGCTTAAGGTATAATCTTGTAATTTATTTCTATTACCAAGAAGTTTTTTTATAGACCGTCTAATAACCACCATCAGTCTTCCAGCCACAGTAGGAAAATAAAGAAAGATTATATCAACCAAGGTACACTTGAAAAAGTACCGTTCGAAGGGCGGACGAAATTAATAGAGGTAATTTAAAGCTAATCTTGGAAATCCAATTTTATGAAGTGAATTTCTATAAGACTTATTTGGTGCTAGACTCTACGACCCCTTTCGAACGAATCTCCAAAACAATCCTATTCTTGACAAAAATAAAATTTGAAATTGAAACGTTAACGTGTCAATCGGAATACGTAATAATAATTAATTATTAGTAATTAATTTTAGGTGATTTTCCATAATTACGTATTATGTTGTGTTTTTTGTCTAGTAAAACAATATATTTCCAATCTAAAAATAATATTTTAGTATTCTTTGTTCTATACTAATGACATGTGTGTAATATTTTTAGCACAAAAAATAAAATGCAATCAAATGAATACACCAAGGTCGACTGCCATAACTTCTTGACAAAAACTTGTCACTTTATAGTAAACTAGCTTTTACCCGCGACTTCGCTCGCATTTAAGTCATTAAATAAGTATCAGAGATCATTTCAATAGAAATGAATCAATATGATTCCAAACAGCTGAAACTATAGTCAGTTGGAAACTATAGTAAAAAATAATATATTTTTTTAATAAAAACTATCCTATGTTACTTGCAGTACCTCCAAAAATATGTGTACAAAGTTTCATGATGATCAGTTATTGCGTGAAAACGTAACAAACAAACTCATATTCATATTTATAATATTAGTAGGGGCTTAGACTCATATATTTTAATCTAGCCAAACACAAACACTAGGGGGCGCTGGAGTATAAACCGACATAAAGAGCGCAACTATCCTCAGTTACTGTATCTAAAATAAAATATTTTTACTTTTATGGGAAAATTTTAAAAAATCTAAACTATCAATTATCGAATTCGACTAATTAAATCGGAATCAAATCGTTATCGATTAATATGAAAGAATAAGCCAATTTCTGTTTAGAACGGTTGGTTCTAAGTAGTTCTCGAGTACCTTCGAGTGTGGATATCGAAATACTTCAATCACCTACACTCCTACCTACATATATATACCAACGTATAGCATAATAAGACAATAAGCTATAGATATATAACCTTACCAATATTATAAATGTGAATGTTAGTTTGTTTGTTACGTTTTCACACAACAACTACTTAACCAATCATCATGAAACTTTGTACACATATTTTTGGAGGTACTACAAGTAACATAGGATACTTTTTATTTAAAAAAAAACTATAGTTTCAGCTGTTTGGAATCATATTGATTTATTTCTATTCAAATGATCTCTGATACTTATTTAATGACTTAAATGCGAACGAAGCCGCGGGTAAAAGCTATATATATATATTGCTACATAAAGACGCGAATTTATCTCTCTAATGATAATTTTTTTGTATATTTTTTTTTGCATAAAACAAGTCCAATTATATATATTTCAAAATCGTAAATTGTGGACCAATCAAGAATGTAGATTCACAATTATGTCAAGCAGCGAGAGAGAAAATTAATTCGTAAGTCACCTCTTCAGTCGGGTGAAATGGTCGACATCTGCGATCGCTGCCGGACCTTAAATTAATCCTTGTTTAAACCTCTAGTGAAGTTCTTAAAACGTAAATTTTACCAGTAAATTTACCATAAATATTAATGTTTATTTTATTACTAGCTTTTACCCGCGTCTTCGCTCGCATTTAAGTCATTAAATAAGTATCAGAGATCATTTGAATATAAATAAATCAATATGATTCCAAACAGCTGAAACTATAGTCAGTTGGAAACTATAGTAATATATATTTTTTTTAAATAAAAAGTATCCTATGTTATTTTTAGTACCTCCAAAAATATGTGTACAAAGTTTCATGATGATCGGTTAAATAGTTGTTGCGTGAAAACGTAACAAACAAACTCACATTCATATTTATAATATTAGTAGGGATTACTAAAATATTCTTGATACTTTTAGTGATGATAGATTTTGGTATTGATGTGCGGAAGAGCACTATCAACAGAAATACAGTCCTAGGATTAGTTCTGTAGATGGAGCAATATTGTATATAGGGTTTTCTTTTTAAATAAATAAAGATTATTATTATTATTATATTGAAAATTAATGTTTAGTATTAAATTTCTTAGTAAAGAGAATTTACTTTCTGAAAATCCTGAAATTAATTATTAATATGGTTGTCACCCTATGACATACGAGTATAGTTAATCAATGAAAGCTTAATAATTTTTTTCTTATAGTGGCATGTCATATGTATGTAAAAGTATGCAAAAGGCTTAAGGAGGTAAATGAAATTTACAGGGCATGCATGCCTTAACTCCAAAAACAACTAACCCGGTGATCTTCACTTAGTCTTTTTGTTGAAAAGTAAAAAAATCACTAATTAAAAATAATTGGTACTACCTATATACAAAAAAATAATGCTTTTCGACCACTTATTGAAATTGCCGGGCTTGATCTAATATGTATCAATCTAGAAGCCTCCATGGACAGGGTGCCTTACAATATAGAGCTTTAACAATGCGAGGTCGGCCTAGTTGTAAATCACGAGTGACCCAAATAGAGCGGAGCTATCTACCTGATAGAGATGTTTTTGCAGTAATTTTACCGGAACTAAAACAACACTATTTATCAAAGGTTTTTATTAGAAATTATCAACTTCATTGAATTACTTTTTTATTTTATATGAACGCCAAAATTAGGCATAGACATCAAATTGTGTGAACTTAAAATAAAATGTAATATTTCTGTAAAAAACAATTGAAAATATTCTATAGCCTATGTTCATCAGGGATATTGTACGATTCTAATGGTAAAAGAATTTTTCAAATCGGTCCAGTAGTTTCGGAGCCTATTCAATACATACAAACAAACAATCAAGTGTTTCCTCTTTATATAATAGTATAGATTTGTACTAAAATGAAGACTATAATTTGATTCCTATTAAAACAATTATTTAATGTTTTATTTATATTAGCGGTCCTATGACCACACTCCTCCGGTCCCACTATGCCGGCTCAGGTGCGTTTGAATATAATACAAAAATATTAATAAGCTGAGGGTATTTATATATTTTATTTGTATAATTACGGGTAGATTTTAAGCCGTTATTTGTTTTTTCATGTGATATTCGTGTATAAGGCTTTATATGTACTTGTATTACATAAGATTTAAGGCTTAAACATGATCTTCTCTCTTCTTCTTCTTCTTGTTCTCTTACATCATTCGTAGGTTCCTATTTGAACACTTGGGACTTGTCAAAATAATTTGTTGAAAACAAATGCTATCTAGTACTTAATATTATATCTAATATTGATATTGAAGTGAACAAGACGCTATTACAGTTGCTGCATATTGATAAGTCCAAGTGTTCTAATAGGAATCTAAGGATGATGTCAGAGAATATAATAGAATAAGTATTGTCAACAATAAATAATAAAACAAAACCACAAATTAGCAGAACAATTAGCAAAATTTCGATATCACCAAGTAAATATAAAGAGTGAGGGGTAAGCAGGCGCAAGACAAAGGCACGCGGAAACTTCAATTGACATCGCAATTAAGCCTCCCCGCTTCCCTGATTGTTCATTATTACAACTCCGTTTGAAATTTCGGAGCGTCAAATTTATGTTTGTTTTAATTAAAATTATTATTAATCAATTAGGCGAAAATAATGATTAATTATAGAGTTAAAATAAAAAAATCTTTTAGGCTCTTGCATTTCAGCATGGCATATAACGAAAAGAAATCACAAGAAACTCACCAATCAAAAATAGGCAGTCGTAACTTTCCTTTCTACGAAATACAACTTATAAAATATTAATTTGTTAGACTTTTAATTTTTAATTAATCTCGTATTTCGAAAGGTTTGCAGCTACAGCCTAAATGGCTGCAAAGGTTTCGAATTTTCAGATTAAATTAGTCAAAAGTAAACGCAATATACTATATCAGCGATTCTGAAACTTTTTTGGCGAAGGAAAAAGCCTTAATATAATTATAAAAAACTGATTTATATGTATTTATGAATAATCATATTGCAATGTAATATTTAGTTGGAATATTTAGATGTAACCTTATAATCTCCCTTTGGTAGGTATTTTTTGCAGTATTTTAACCCTAGGCTTCCGCGGAACACACTTTGAGAATGGCTGTACTATATGATAAGTACTATACTATGTAAATAATCTCAAATACCACAATATAAGTATCTAAACACCAATCTGTCAGTAATTTTAAACATTTTCCATACGAATTTGTAATAATATTTTGCCGAGAATAATAAAGCCTAATAAGTAGTTTTCACACAATGTGTAATGTTTGTTATAACAACCGACAAAAAGATTGTTAACACTAGAACTACTAATCGGTCAATATGACCGGTTTTAAAAATTCTTCACAAGACTTTTATATACAACCCTACTCGTTATTTTTTGTAAACGATTCTATTATTTACAATTCTACAATCAATTTATTGAATTATATTTCATACTTTGCACGCACAAGTCATCCGGTCATTTTGACCGGTTGGTAAAAATGGGTCATATTGACCGGCTCGTATTTCTAGTGTTAAATAATGGATTTTGTCTGAAAAAATCATGTTTTTAATATTGTAAATGAGTATTTTAATGATTCAAAACTGTAAATAATAATATATGTATCTTAAAGATGTATTAATTCGATTTAATAACGTATTATGTCATCAATTTGTAATATTTTTGTCAAATTACATATTTCTTCTTCTTCTTTTATAAATGACCTCAGATACCTATTAAAGACAATTCTGCCAATGTCGAGTATTCAATAAGAAATTATACAATTTTAATTCACACGTAAACTCTCACGTCAAAAAACCCCAAAATTATCCAAATTAGTACATATGGTCAAGTACAACATGACAAAATTTTTAATAATATTGTTCCAAGAGTGATTAAATGTGACGAAAGCCTAATACAAATTAAAAATAGATTTAAAAAAAATATATTTGGAATTAAAATGCTTCTATTCAATCAACGATTCGAAACAGTGAATTAAACTAAATAATTAATTGTAATTATTATTTTTTAATTATTAATTGAAATTGTATTATTATTATTATATTGTTATGCCCTAACAGAGTGTCGCATTGACAAATACAATAAAAAAAAATATATATTTTTGACGTGACAACGTCTTATAATTCGATTGAGCCGGCTGCACGCACGAAAAAACATGACTCATGCGGCGTTACCTCGCTCTGAGGCGTTCCATGTAAGGCTTGAAGTGCAAGCGAGAGCGCGGAACGAGCGACAAAGAGGCACAATTGGCGTTGTTGTTGTTGTTGGCTTAAGACGTTGTCACGTTCAACTATCGTCAGTAAACCGACTTTACAGACAACCGATTTTTTGTATACATGCGTGTGTATACGAATTGGCGCCAAAATCTTAGTAAATTCACCATTTGCATCAAGATAGATAAATTGATGAGCAATCAAATTTATAGCGTTATAACGTTTTCATAGAATTTCTATTTCAAACAAAAACCAATTAAACGGTTTCGAGTAAATATTTTGATTCCATATTTTATTAATATTATCATTAAATTACGTCTCAAAAATCTTTATCTTTTTTATTATTCCGTGATTATGGAACGCAATTTTGCACACTTTTAGCAGAATATATGAACTATGAAATGTTTTATTGGTTTAAATATGCTTTAAAGAAATGCACAAAATGAAAATTATAATATTTTCGATAATAATTATGACTTGCAATACAAATAACTATAAAATAAATTTAAAAATTAATAAAATAGGACTTCGATCTAAAGAATCTAAAAGTAGTTTAGCTGCATCGAAAAGCTCTTTTGAAATTATCTTAGTTTGTTTTCAAATTGTAAATAACAAACAATGAAAAACGTCTTCATACACAAATGGCACAAAAGGCGCACAAGCCTAGTGTTATTTTTAACCTTTAGCTACTGAGGTGGATTTGATTTCACGTAAACACTGACGTGGGGGCCTCAGAGACCCGTATATATATATATATGTGCTTGTATTTAAAAATCTTTAGAGTTTTAATATTTAGCTTCAGTGGATGTACTTAAATTAAATTAAATATTTTTTTAATAATTTATTTGTATCTATCATTTCAAAGTTTTGAAAACACTTGGAAAAAATCACATGAGATCATAAATCAGCAAGAATAAATATTATTATTTTAAAAAATTAACTAATTAGAGTAATTCAAAAATTTTATTTTCTCAAAACTTCAGTAGTTAAATATATATGGTAGTATCTGCAAATTCGCAATTTTACAACAAAACGATTTAAAGTTGTTATTGTGTATAGTTTGTTTGTGTAGATTATTTATTATATTATAGCAGCGGTTCTCAAACTTTTTTGGCAAAGGAAAAAGACTTAATACAATTATTAATGTATTTATGAATAATCATATTGCAATATAATATTACGTAATATTTAGTTGGAATATTTAGATGTAACCTTATAATCTCCCTTTGGTAGGTATTTTTTGCAGTATTTTAGCCCTAGGGTTCGGCGGAACACATTTTGAGAATGGCTGTATTATAGTATTAAGTATGTCGGAAACAATTGAGAAAATGTTAATAATTTTTTTTTTCACGAAATAGAGAATTATATTTTGAAGCTAGTTAATAGAATCCGGCGAAATGATTTAACGCCGTAACTCAATTTAGATATTAAATAAGATATGACAATTTTTTTCTTATAATTTACTAAAGCTTCGTGTAGATAAAATTGCTAACGAAGTCAATTAAATTTCCAGCTGGAATTTAATCACCAGCTTAGGATTTCGCTCTGCAAGAACTCTACCTCGGTTTATTAACACGCTTTTATTAGCTTGGGTTGTATGTATGTATGTAACGGAATCTTTGAGCATAATTTTCACCAATTTCCAGAAGTCTGATTAATTTGAATCTTTGCATACGTATTAAGAATCGATGACAATGCAATAATTTAATAACAGTCTCCCATTATCCTTATTAGGACCGCCAGGATTTATAAATTCTTTTATAGATCCTGTGTAGTGGAGTAAAAGAGCGCGTGTTTTGTTAGTTTTTTAAACTATTTAATTATTTTTAAATCAAAATGAATTCATACGCATATTCATCGATTACTAATAAGTAATAATATTTAATTAATTAATCAAATATATTTAATCAAAACGGAATTAGCAAAATACTACAATCAGTACGATGATATGAGCACTTGAAATGTCATGACGGTTGTTAAAATAAATTCGAGCAATAATCGTCTCTAACATTACGGTTCAAAAGACCAAAATCGTATGCGTAAGGTTAATAATTTCCGTAGATAGTATATAAATTTAATATTCATTGCTATTGGGTTTTGATACGCGTTTCCGTTTTATTGACGTTTAATAATGCTTGTAGTTTGAGATAGGTGGCGCTGCTTTCCTTATGGATTTAATAATCAACGATTTATTTTTACAATTATTACTAACTAGCAGTTGCCCGCGACTACGTCTGCGTAATAAACATTTACCGCCAAAATTAGGCATAAACATCGAATTGTGTGATCTTAAAATAAAATGAAATACCTTTGCCTTAAAATGAAAAAAAAAAGATATATATCTTTAAAAACAATTGAAAACTTAGGCATAGACATCGAAAATTGTGTGAACTTAAAATTTAATATTTCTTTAAAAAACAATTGAAAATATTCTATAGCCTATGTTCATCAGGGATTTTTTACGATTCTAATGGTAAAAGAATTTTTCAAATCGGTCCAGTAATTTCGGAGCCTATTCAATACATACAAACAAACAATCAAATGTTTCCTCTTTATATAATAGTATAGACTAGCTTTTACCCGCGGCTTCGCTCGCAATTACGTCATTAAATAAGTATGAGAGATCATTTCAATAGAAATGAATCAATATGATAACTATATTTTCTTGCTTGGCTGGGGTTATTAATTTTAAAAATTACTACATACAATGATGTTTCCTAACCTCAAAAATTCAAATAGTTTTATACTGCATATATAAAAATGACAGACGAAAATATAAATTATAAATAAATATAGAAAAATTCCAAACAGCTGAAACTATAGTAGAAAATATATATTTTTTTAATAAAAAGTATCCTATGTTACTTGTAGTACCGCCAAAAATATGTGTACAAAGTTTCATGATGATCGGTTAAGTAGTTGTTGCGTGAAAACGTAACAAACAAACTCACATTCACATTTATAATATTAGTAAGGATTTATTAGTTTTTGATTGAGTATGATTGATGATTATGTGCTTATATATATATATAGGTACAAACTTTATATATTTAATTTTTATGCTTAATTAAACCTAAGCAAGAATGTACCTGACTACAAATTCACGTTCACAGCGACAAAATCGATTGTTTCATAGACCGTTTGCTTCGAATAACATGCAGAAGTGTTTTTAAAAAGAAATTTATTTACAGGCAGTACTGACTTAACTCTAAGAGTATTACCAACTAAGTGAACAATCATTATTTTCCCTACTGGTCTTATATACTAACTTAAATTCTATTATAATTCCTTCATCCGACCTTCTGGGAAGGATTCCTAATGGTTTTATCTTATACTAGCTTTTGCCAGCGGCTTCGCTCGCGTTAGGAAGTATTATTATTAATTAGGTTTAGTTTGTGTGGCTTTACTTTTGTTTAACGTGTAGTTTAGTTTAACGTGTTGTTGAGTAGTTATCACCATTCCTGTCGTGGGTCATAATTGAAAACTTGCTCCAGTTATTAACCACATATCTGTCAATTTTTAATTTCAGTTCAATCAGTCGAAAATCTAATAAGATTTATGCAAACTTTCATCCCCTATTTTATCCCCTTGGGGGTAGAATTGATCAAAATCCTTTTTTAGCGGATGTCTACGTCATAACATTTACCTGTATGCCAAATTTCAGCCTGATCCGTCCAGTGGTTTGGGCTGTGCGTTGATAGATCACTATGTCAGTCAGTCAATCACCTTTGAGTTTTATATATATAGAAGAGAAGATTACACTATTTCAATTAACATTTTATATCTTCTGCTTATGTAACTCATGTCAAGAAAAAATCTGCTACCCTGCATCTGCTCGTATTATAACGAAATCTCAGATAAATTTGATATTTTTACGCAGAGTCGTTCAGCCATTAAGAAACTAGCATTAAGATAACTATTGTTTAAATGGTTTATTGTTTTTTCTATATATTTTGTGTTAGTCTTTAATAGGATTATAAGTTTATGTATGTTTTTATATTCTTTAACTTGTAATCTGTAGTCTTACGGTTTTTAAAATCAAATAAAATAATACTAGCATTATATTGTACAGGCTATGATTAGTGAGTTTCTTGTGATTTCTTCTCGTCATATGTCTTTTAGAAATAAATGATTGTTAATAATAATAATAATATAAGAATGTTTGCTTTATTTGATATATAATAAATCCGCTCTGGGGGGCTACTCAGGCGTAACCGAAGTTTCGTTATACGGCCGTCACCTCTGTAACTTAAGTGAATTTTGACACATAAGCCCGTAAAGTCCTGACAAAAGTCCGTAAAATATGCCTTGAGTAACATATCCCTTATGACGTCGCTGTCAAATCCGTAATTTCGCGAATAATTACGTAAGTTTTCCTGAGTTGGAAACGTCCGTATTTTCGTCCGAAGTGCACCCGAGTAGCCCCCCTGATCCGATATGTATTTATAGTGAAAATTTATGTTACAAATCCTAAAATCCGTAATCCCACAAAAAATTGACAAATATTCTATTAGTTATTTCAGGGATTATGTCATTCGTGGTCTGGTGATATTTTTTCAAGTGACATTTTAGGGAATTTGTCGTTAAATGGAGTCGTTCCGTGCCAGATTTAATTTTTCCTCTATTTTTTCATCTATTTTACTGTCTGACAACATCCTTGCTCCTCCCTTCACCTATTTTCGTCCCGACGGTAGCGCCCTCTCGACGACACTCGTGTAACTAATAGCACGCACTTGGAGCACTTAAAGATATGTTTGTAAACTAAATGAAATATATAAAAATATAAGGTAAAATGAAATTTTCATACAAAACCACTATCTTTATATACGAAAAAAAAACAGCGTGAAATTTTCCGCTCACTTGCTTCGTACAGTGCTTTCAAGCACGACCTACTTTTTCTTTTAAAAAGATTGTCAACCATTTTTACTTCGCGCTCTTATTAAAAAAGTTTTCTGTTACAAAAATTTGCAAAATAATTTCGTTCTAACAACATTTTTTTTTTAATCACACATTTAATACCACGAAGACAAGGACAACAGAAACCACCCAGACCAAAAACCAAAAAATATTAATAATAGCTTATAAATAAAAAAAAATCGACCGGGAATTAAATCCGGGAACTCTACGTAATATAAACCAGCGAACTAATCACTCTATGTAAGATCGACTCTGAAAATGACTGATACCATCTCAGTCCTGTACACAAAGACTAGTCAATCGTGTGCCAAATTTAACAAAAAAAGCAAATTCTTAAATAATTGCGGTAAATAATTATTAGGTATAATTTCACTTGATGAGACTAAAATATCAACTGGGTGTTTGGTTACATAAGGGGGGCATAAGAATTTTAGAAAGACTAAGGTGGGGCATGGCACAAAAAAGGTTGGGAAACACTGATCTAGATTATTATAAGAGACTATATATATTTATTAAGCCTACAAAACAGCCACTATTTAAACAAACGACTCAAGTAATGTTAGAACTAGTAATAAACCGTAGAATTTACGGATAAAAGTGTCTGTTTTTTTTCTAGACATTATGGTGCCTCCAGCTGTACGTACTATAATAAAACACACCTGAGCTCAAATATTACAGAAGCCTGAGGCGTTATACTGCTTAAGCCGCTTCTCTACTTAAAATAAAACGATTTTACAAAACAAATTACTTCGTTCACTGCCGGCTTCCAATTACAATGGATTCACTGATTGTCCAATATAAATGTATTAGATTATATATTTTCTAAATCAAAAGTAATATTATACTTTTTTACAACATCTAAATATATAAAACTCAAAGGTGACTGACTGACATAGTAATCTATCAACGCACAGCCCAAACCACTGGAGGGATCGGGCTGAAATTTGGCATGCAGGTAGATGTTATGACGTAGGCATCCGCTAAGAAAGGATTTTGATAAATTCCACCCCTAAGGGTATAAAATAGGGGATGAAAGTTTGTATAAATCTTATTAGATTTTCGACTGATTGAACTGAAATTAAAGATTGGAGTTACTATGATGAAGACGTTTTTACACACGCTAAACAAAAATAAAGCCGCAAAAACTATATCTAATTAATAATAATACTTTTTAACGGGAGCGAAGCCGCGGGCAACAGCTAGTACATATATATACCTAGTGATGTATATCATAAATGTAACTGTACGCCGTCGCTTAGCAATAACTCTGCTCAAGTGAATTTGACTCCTTTTACAAGGGGGTGAAATATTTTTTGTTAATTAAATTTCTAATTTGATCTAATTTATGATAGGTACCTACTGTATATACATATGTATGTATATAAAACACCTAAAACAAATTACACCCTGAAGACACTTATTCAATCCTTAGTAACGTATAAAATGAAAAGATTCAGATTCATTGTACTATTTTTTTTATTTTATTTAAGTATTTACTTTTAGCAAATAGCCTCCAATAGAACGCTTTTACTCGTCAATACATATACAAATATAAATGAAATAAATTTATTAATTTAATAATTATCAATTTCATTTAGCTGCTGTATACTGGCATTGTCCACTCACATACTAATGTCATAATAAATCTACTATGATGTAGAAGAATAGCTGCTGTATAGGGGCATTGTCATCCTATTGTATACCTAAGGGTAAACATAAAATGATATTGATTATGTCCAAGCTTTTTTATCAGTAAGATATTCATCTAACGTGTAATATGATTTTTGAATAAGTTTGCTTTTTATGATTTTCTTGAACTGACAAAGAGGGAGGCTACTAATATCATCGGGCAGCTTATTATATGACTTATGACTAGTATCTATATATCTATCTATTATATGTGTATTTGTTATACTGTGAAAAGTTATCTACCTTCCTCTTTCTTTTTTTGTACCTAACCTAGTAAACGCAATTATGTATGTAGTTAATCGGATTATTGATCGGTCCCACAGGACAGCTTGGGAACCACCGGTGAATCCTTTATATATAAACTTAATTATTTTAATAAATTATTATTTCTATTTCTTTCTTTTTTATTTCTAATCCGTCATCCGTAGGTTCCTATTGGAACACTTGGACTTGTCAAAATATAACTATATTTATCAATACAACAATGCAACAACGACGACGGCGCCCTCTACTCGCCCCAACAACAAATATTAACTACTAGATACAATCAGTTTCACAGACTGTCATTTGCAGCTTCATTCATAGTGTAAAAAGCTTTGTCAATTAACGTTTGTTTTATACGTGTTTTAAACTGCAATTCATTCAATACTTTCACATCATCTGACAAGTTATTATACATGTTTATGCCGTTACAGAGGAAGCTCTTTGAAACCTTTTTAAGTCGATGAATATTAATATTATTATTAAAAAGTTAAGTAATATACATGAAGAAAGAGTTGCAAAAATGCAACAAAGTAATAAGATTATTATTACTATTGTACATATTTAAAAACATATAACCAAAATTATTCGTGCTCTGAAAACACGTCGACAACATTCACGCGGGAAAACGTGAAGACAAAATGAGGCGACTCCGCTTTCAAACTCCCGAGGAAAATTAATTTTGAATATTTCAATAGAGGCACGCCTTTGATGTTATTTCAATTTAGAATTATGGGTCTATAGGTTATGTTTATTATAGAAAAATGTTGAGTTCAATGCACTAGAGACGACACGACAAACAGTGTTATGCTGCGAGATACGGACAAACATGGACCAATATACAAATTTTCCATTTTATTCTAGTCTACAGGTTTTTTGGTTTATTTTTTATTTTATATGACAAAGGCAAGTTATAAATATAAAAATTAACATAAACTTATAGGATCAATTACAGTCATACATAAAATACATAGAGAAAGAGATGGAAAAAATACAAATTAGACCTTAAATATAAGGTACTTAAGAAAGAGATCTAAAATATTAAAATTAAAAAAATTATTTAACCGCAAAAGTGGTCACGTTAAATTAGTTTTTGCGCAAATTTTGTTCATCATATATTTTCTAGGTATATATTCAAGTCAATATATAAAAATATGTTATTTTTACTTTCAAAAAACGTGTAAAATGTGAGTCTTCCGAAAAGCCTTTTCACTTCATTTACTCAAGTGAATTTTTCATTCAATTTTTTGACAGTTACCTAAAGAAATGAAGCTTATGGTTATTGTTAAAAAAAAAATGAAATAAAATAACAAAAAAAAGCGTTAGAAAACAACGTCTGTTGTAAAGAAGTAACTAAAGATTTTATTATTACATTTTTAATATAAATTTTGCTCATAATAATTGGTTCCCAAACTTCAGATGATTATAATTTGAATTTATATTAAATTGTTAATGGTTGTGAGTGTAATAACAAATTAAAAACACCTTTACTCGCTTATCACTTTATTGCTTGTATTTTCTGAATTAGATATTGACTTAAAATAAAACGTAATATTTCTTTTAAAAAAAAAAACAAATGAAAAACTGACAGCACGTTTGACCGCCAAAATTAGGCATAGACATCAATTTGTCCGAACAATTAAAATCTATTTTTAACAATTAATTTACTTATACCTACAGTTTTTTTTTATATATATATTTATATAACAATTTTTCGTGCTTTGTTATTAATATATAGACAAATGTAAATTTTAGAATTAATATAATATAAATAAATTAACTAAAAACGTTTTTTATTTAAAAAGTTTTTATATAAATAATATTGCAGATATTCTGTAATATATTTAAGTCGGCGCAAAAGAAAAACCCACTTTTTTCTTTACAATTTTATTGGGACTCATTGACACTGACAGTCGTATTTTTTATAAAACTTAATATAACTTATAAAAATCAAAAGAAGGTTTCGATCGCCAACAAATAATAAAATATTTTCTAACCCAATGTTGTTATTTCATTTTCTAATAGCCTGGCATCTAATGTCAAGTTAGAGCAGTGTTTCCCAATGTGGGGTTAACGCCAATTCGAAAATAGATTCGACATGAGTTTAACTCATTAGTACCGGGTTATTTAAATGCAATGCAATTCTTAAATAATTGCGGTAAGTAATGATTAGGTATAATTTCGTGTGACGAGACCAAAATATCAACTATTGAATTGAATTTTAGAAAGGCTAAGGTGGGGCATGGTTTAAAAAGTTTGGGAAACACTGAGTTAGTAGCGTAGTCCACGAGCAGTGACAACTGCGACCACAGACTGCCTATGTTGAATTGAAGAGACGAGAGGTCCAGTATGTCAGCGTCGATGCCTCTCGTCATAGGCAGCTATTTCCAAATTAAAGTGCAGTAGTGTAATGTGATTAAGCGCCCACACTTGCCCTATCAAATTAGCGTAAAAGCCTTTTGAAAGGTTATTCAGAGGTTTCTGTTAAGTATCATGCATCACAGAGTTTATATTAAGTTTTAAACGAAGACACGGCCGCGGCGTGCCCCAGTTTCACACGAGATATGTCTTTGAAACTTATTGGAATTTGCACACTTAACGTTTAACTCTGGCGTTACCTGCTATTGAAAGTTATCTTGTTGATATATTCGACAGGTTGTGGTTAGCACGCCAAAGTTCAATCTTAACCAATGAAGTATATACAGGGTGGGGCGCGGGAACTTCCCACATTTTAAATGGCTGATAAAAGAAAGGTTATTAAATTGTTTTACTGTCAAGAACACTTTGTTTGAAATGTGGGAGTTTCCCATGCCCCACCCTGCATTTATTTCATAAATAAACCATTTATAGACATATATACAACCGCAAAACTCTTATAAAAGTGAAATGTCTAACGCGAAATTCAGAATTACTGTAAACAAATATAAGGCTTAACGTATTATGAAGAGAAACTTCAGAACGTACCTTCCTTATCCTCTTAACAAGAAAACGTTCAGAAACTTATTTCAAAGTTCATACGAAACCTGTTTGCTGTCCGAACCAAAGCTGCCACTCAAGTATTGAAAGTTGTAACAGGCTTGAAACGGGTTAAACTTTAAATTATCGATCGTATTTTATCGTTTGATGTAACATTCTAATTTTATTTTACGAGATAAAAACTCTATACATAAAGATTAAGGGTCGCAATATCCGAGTTGATCTCAATTTTGAAGATTAGTACAGTTTCTTCAAAACAAATTTCAATTTTATTAATGTTTCTCTGTAGAGACTTACGCAACGCGGTCATTTACCATTTACTTTTTTAAATATTGTATTATGAATACCCCCCCCCCCCCCCCCCTCATAACACGGTAAATTGACTCCGCGTTATAGAAAAACGCATTGTACGAGCTCTCTCACATAACGCATTCGTAAGACCCCGTATAACGCGTTATGTACAATACAAATGATTCATGTTTAACTTTTCTCATTGAAGGGGGTCTAAATCGAATATTCAGGAATAACTGTAT
>JAPWLS010000674.1:0-22439 GCA_028551675.1 Tineola bisselliella
GCGACGGGACTAGTCGTAGTTAAAAATAGCGGACTAGTTGCCAGTAAAACTAAAAATAAAAAGTAATAGTTGCATTTACGAAGCTCAGTTGTCTTATAATAATTCAATTTATGAACTCTTTATTTCTCTTGTTGTACAAAAGAACAGAGAGCTTTCATAAAAATATAAAACTTAACAACTTTATTTTTAAATTACATTATTTATTGTCACTTTAACCTGTATATACTATACTATATATCTATTTTTTTAAACTAAATATAAGTGAATAACGAAATTTATTTTACATATATCTAGTGTTAGTGTTCAAACCTCCTTTATATATTTTACCATATTTATAAAAAAAAAGAAAACAGTTGTCAATGCCGCCAGTCTAAATATAACAGTGGAGGAAAAAAGCTGGGTTTCTTTCGCGAACTCAACGTACAGAAAGACTATATTTTATTATTAAAAAAAAATGTTTATTAAATTTTATTTTAAATAAAAAATACGTGTTTAATATTAGGATGTAACACGGGGGTTTCTTCAAAGACACGAGTGATGATGATTTTTGGAGCGAAACAACTCGGTTACAAAGAATAGTGACATAATAAAACGCATACAAAAATAGCGGTAGATAGCTGGCTTGACAAATCTCATGCGGGAAGCAGTGTTACCCACATACCTACGGTACAATCCTTTTTTTTTAATAGACAAAGGCTACAAGGATAAATTTATTTCTAGTAAACTTCCTAACGTACATTATGTTCTCTTGTTTGTTGGACGCTTTGCTATATTAGTTTCATAAAACGAATACTTCACTGCCTTAGATATAGTGATTGTTTCTTTGTGATTAATTTATGAACTATTTTAAACCAAACAAATTAATTTGAATAGTTTGTTAGGTAAATAATATGAAAACGATGAGCATAAGTTTGTAAGGAACAGTGGGGAAAAACTTTTGCAATTTACTTTATGTTCTAAGCTAAAAAGTTTTCTAATGAACTTTCGTCTAAGATTAATCTTTATTTAAAAAGAACGTTTTAGATTAGATTTAAGTAAAAGGTACCTATATCTATTATTAATCGTTACTCACATTCTTTATAATGTAGACACTAGCGCGTCTATTTTAGATTTTTATTCTGACATTTACTCGACTAGAGTTTAACCAGTTGGCTATAAAGCTATAAAACCTAATTCAATTTAATAATATCCGTAATTAAATTTAAATATCTAAAATTACCATTACTCTTTCTAATTCCATTAAATTCCATCGGGTACTAATGTAATGCAACTTTTATTATAGATAAGTATAATTAATTACTTTAGATTTTCAATGGTCCGTTTAATGCTGGTAGATATAAAAATATAGAGTTAGAACTTTTTCATGTTCTAATATTAATTTTGGAATATGTTAAACTAAATAAAAATAGTAATTTATTTATTTCTAATCACGAGACAGGCTGAATACGAGCGTGTACATAATATGCTCTAATCTCAGAGCTCTTAATACAAGCAATGCGATGAAACTAGACGAGTATGTACAGCCTCCATAACATAGAAATACGTTCTATGGCAAAGACCACGACTGAGTAAATCACATTAACCCGATGGAGTAATAACATAAGTTTAACGAAAATTGTCACTAATATAATCACATATTTCGTAATTCGAAATACTTATGCATAATCGAGTTGGGCGTAGTTAATTTAAAATAAAATATAGCTCATTTGTTTTTTTAAATTGTATAATAGGATAGGTGTAGTCGTGGTGTATGTGTGTCAGTGAATCTTATAAGAATAATCTTGAATAAAAATAGAATGGCAAAAAGTTATTACAGCTCAAAGCATTATGTCTTTGTCACTCGTAAAGGTTAGAGTATTCACAATATCAAAGGTTTTGAATATTTCTACAATAAGGTTCGTAAAATCGGGTCCTAAACAAATATTTGAAAAGAATTTTGATGATGTCGCGGATTTGTTTGCTTAAAAGCTGAATAAGGAAATTTTGGGGTTTTCATTTGTTATACACCTTCCTATTCCGAGTTCTAGATTGGTAATAAGATGAGTGGCTTTGATTTTTTACAGTAATCCGTCTAATGTTGACTTGACAATGTAGAACACATTGATAAGTTATGTCTACTTGGTACAAAGTTCAAATAAACTGAGTACACTCATCCCTTTTGAAATAACAGTATATACAATATATACACACATACACATACATGGGTTCATAATAAGTAAACAAATAAATAGAAATAGACTTGAGTCTGTTTTGAGGTAGGGAAGGCCAACAATGAGAGTTAAAACTTTTTAACTCAATAACTCCTTCCACATGGTTTTTTTCTCTACAAACTTTCTTAACTAAACTTCATATGTAAAAATAATTATAATTTTATGCATTTCTAGCCTCTTTTTAAGCTAAACTATGTGGAAGTTTTCGTTGTACTATGCGTGAAACCATCAACAGAATTCCTTAAATAATAAAACTATTATTATCTGTCCTTTTCAGAAGCATCCAACTCATTTAATTTTACAGAGATAGATAGTGTAACATTGAGCCCTAGAATGAAAGCACTAAAACTGTCATAAATAAACAGGCATTAATTTGCCGGGTGTGAGCTTGGGAGCTCTATTCTCTTTGAAAAAATATACTACTACTGAAATCACGATTGCAAGACCGACTTGAGATAGATCTGGTATGTGGGCGCACTCTGCCTGACATTACACTGGAATGCGCTACAAAGAAATATATGTGGAAAACGGTCGCCACTGTCATGCCAACCTGCGGTTTATCACTATCTTTAACGAAACGATATTGTTTCATGAACTTTATTTCTATACGTATGTTATTAAAATATAAAAATAAGCTTTACAAGAATTGTTCTCTCACACTGCTAAGAATTAAATTTTCAATGAGCTCTACTCAGTGCAATCTAGTTTGGTAAATGGAAAACTTTACTTATGTCCAAAATTCCATTTACAGCTTACTCTATACATTATATTGACAAGCGTCATAGTAATATAAATAAGGATAAAAAGTATATAAACGACATCACACAGGGCATGATATTTTAAAAGGAAAACCTAATATTTTTGCCTTAGCTGGATGAAAAACTCATTCTTACGTCTTATTTACTGCAAAGAGGTTGTAATAAGTAGGATGAAATGAGAGAAAAAAAAGAAAATGTTTGTACATGTAAACTTTTCCATATAAGTTTGTAAATTCAACTGATTTATTCGTCTGGAACTTTAAAAAAAAAATTAATAATAGAATCACGTACATGATTTGAAAAAGACTTGTTAATTTTTCTGAATCAGTACAAAAACATGCTAGATCACTAATTTATAGTCTGAGTTACAATTACTATTAAAAGTTCCATTATGCTGGCTTAAGAACAAGCCGATTTCAAAACGCGACTTGGTCCTTTCACGGGTGTTACGTCTGAAAGTAGTGGTAATACTCAAGAGATAGTAGACTAATATCTCAGTCGGTCTACCACTATAAATATTGTAAATATAATAATTTATAATAGGTTTAGTATGAGTAAATGTATAAGTAGCAGTTTTTAAAACTTTTTTACTTAGTATTAAGTGCTTGTACCAGTTTTTTTTTTATTTGTAGTTGTAACAGAAGTTTATATTTAAATTTACGAGAGAATTTAAAATGAAACAGATTATTTTTATTTCATTTGTCGTTAGCCATTTTAACTTATTTTGTAGAAAGCCAAACTTTTACTGTGACATAGTTAAGCTTGAGAAATTTATAGCTATGATTGAAGCGAATGCAAATATTATCGTTTTCTGTTTAGCTCACAATTATTTATTACATTGTTATAAAAACCCACTAAATTAAAGTGGAATTTAACTGTGAGCAACTCTGCTAATGGATTATGAACACATATGAATGGTGGGATGTTCCGAAAAACCGAGACTTTCTTAGCACTAGGAGATTAGACGCTTTACAGTAATAAAAATAAACATATTATCAATGATGAACTCTTCACCGTCAGGACTTTGACAAGACAAAGAATTAAGAAGTAAAAATAAACAGTTTATTTTCTAAAAACAATGTACAATTTAAAATGTATATTATTAACTAATTGAAAGTAATTTAAGTAACGTAAAGAGTCCAATATGTAACAATAAAACCCAGAGCCCCATCAAAGGGTCATTCCATAAGAAAATGCGAGATGGTTAGAATGGTTTCACATAAAGAAGCCATTTCCCTTCCATGCCCGTTGGAGCCCACGTCCTATCACGTACGAGTCAATCCGAACACGTGACTGGTGTACCGACCACTTTGAAGTGAATATCTATCAGCGAAACAGCTCTTTAGGGGTTTCAAATAAATCAGTGAAGAATGAACGCGGTTTAAGGGTTACCATATTTCAAACCTATGTTAAAATTTTTTTAATTGTTACTAAAAATTATTTCTAATTCAATACCTATCTATATGTATAAAAAAACGTATGTAATAGTATGCACTATTTGCAATTATGATAGATTATTATTTATATTAATAATATACATATTTAATAATAATAATGATAACAATATTCAATAAAAATAAACAAAAAAGAAAAATAGAGAAACCCACCCATCTTCAAATAATAACCGTTAAAAACCAGCGCCATCTCGTGCCAGTTTAAAGTACTACTTTTTCTATTTGAAGTTTCACGCACGCAAAACAATTGAAATTCGTATTATTTTGCATTGCCATCTATGATGAGTAGAACGAATTTTTGCTGCAACATTCTACGTATAGAGTCAATAATATATGCTAAATGACAGTGCAAAACAATTAGCGCCATCTAGTTTGAAATGACGTTACTATTTTATTTCGTATAACTTATTATTTGAGCATCATCTTTATTTTAAATAATCTATTTACTATATACGACAGCGACATCTATACTGAAACGAATGTAACTTTTCCCCAGATAACTTGACCGAACAAGGATACTTAATAACGCAACTCCTTTTCTGTAAACTAGATGGCGCTTGATAGGTGAAGGTTAGATAGGCGAGTATAAAGGGGTTTAAGAATTTTTTCTATCCCAATGGAGAAGAGAAAATGAACTACTCATAGTCACTCATACTCACTCATCACTATATTAACTTTTGTAATATGTAATGTAATGTATTACTTTTTAAACCTAAAATTTCTACAATCTCAACTTTGTAAACAATTTATATCTATTAAAACACTTATACTTGAGTAAATAACTTGTCTTTAAATAGAACAATTAGCGACCCCATTAACATTATTAATGCTTAAGTTGATTGGACTTAAAATCGAAATAAATTTTGCAAATTTTCGTAATCATAAGTAAATTATTATTTTAACAATAACAATAAATAATAACTGCTAAATATTATTTTTTAAAGTTCTATCTGTCGTATAGTATATAGTTAATACAAACGCCTGGGTAATGAAATCAAATTTTTATAATTATGTAATTACGTGTTATATATTTGTATAGTTCTTATTTTAACATGCATAGTAAAGGGTATTCTAGTTTGGGTTTAATTTCAAATTTAGAATAAGTCAAGTAAACATTTTGATAATATCAAATTATACTAGATTTATCTTATAAGAATCCCGTATCCCATTATTATAGTTAATTAAAGTTGGGTGATACAAACGTGACATTTTCTTTTTCTTTGTTGACGCCTACTTGTTTCAGAAAAAAAATGTTTTTGTCTTTCTCATATACAAATGAAGAAAAGAGACAGCGCTTTATTTACTCATTTTCAAGGATATATATGTTGAGAATACATTTGATATTAATCAAAACATTTCAAACAATAATCCGATATGACGAAAATAAATAATATTTGTTGTTCATTTCGTAGTTTATATTTTGGGGATTATGTTGATTTAATTAGGTATGGGAACTGTGTTGGTAGGGGATTAATATCGGTACATTGTTTTGCGTAAATATTGAAATCTTTTTAGTCAACAATATATATTATTTCTCCTATATTTAATATGTATGTATATTGTATGCTTGTTTCGAGAAAAAAACGTTGCTTCTTGTTTAATATGTCGTTAAATAAATTATATAAAAAATAAATTAAAAACATTACTTTTAACGTAACAACAGACAATTGGTCACGTTTTCTTTGACTAAGTTTTCTAGAACTTTCTGTTAACAGTGCAATGGAAGACATACATGCGCGGCATTTAAATGCGTTCCTTTATTTCTATGAAATTGAAACTCAAGTTTTAAATTATGCATTTTCCTTTATACAAATTTATTTTATTTCTCTTTTAATTACAGACTATACCAGTTCACAGGGGGGCAATTTGATTGTTAGGAAGAGCAACTTGAAAATGGACTCGACACCTTTCGCCCCGGGCTATTTAAATGCAATCCTAGATTTCGGTGCAAAATTTAACGAAAAAAGCAAATTCTTAAATAATTGCTATAAATAATTATTAGGTATAATTTCGCTTGACGGGGCCAAAATATCAACTGGGTGTCTGGTTACATACTGCATAAGAATTTTGGAAAACCTTAGATGGGGCATAACACAAAAAAGGTTGGGAAACACTGGATTATACGCTTCTTATTACTGTTTAAGGCCAATGTGTGACGTACATGTATGTTTAAACAAATTTCAATAAGTGTTGTTTTCCATAGTATTTTAGTATATGTATATGTGATTAAAAGATGGATACCGGCACATATATATATTTGCCAATAGCAGTTGTCTATGTTATACAGGTCTTATGAGATTAGCTTCATAGGAGTTGCACTTTGTTGCGACCTTTGTGGGCTAATAAACACATTTCATTTCAATAATGGTATTCTATTTATAATATAATGAAATTATTTCTTCGAAACGGCAAATAAATACATGTTTTGATTATACTTCATTAAGCTTGTTATTTCCAATAATTTATAGGTTTCAACTATTGTTTTAAATCTAAAATTAGAAATTACTTCACTATTTTGATGAATATTTAATTTAACTTATGATTTTTTAAATGTTTTAACATGGTAGGTATATGTCCAATTCAATTTCGGGTGAAATCGTTTTTCGGTGACCTTTGATATATTTGAAATTGACTTCTGGATTTGATCGCTTTGTCTCTAACCGAAATCGCTTATATAATACTACATAACAAAACAAAGCTATATTGGCAATTAGAGTAAGTGTGGATTCGTAATGGATGCGTATGACCATGAAAAGCAAGCAATGGTCCCCGCAATAAACAAAATCACACACCGAAATACATTTCATTTCATTCAATGAAACGTCCATAGTCATATTTTAAACGCCAAGCACAGAAGGTTTGGTTCATAACTTTACACTACGAATTAAAGTACAGTCAAATGCATAAATATATAAAAGATGTAATATAATAATAACATTTCTCTACAAATATCACATAACAAATGCTATTTTTTTCCAATAACATGGTAATACATAGTGACATATCCCAACAAAAAAAATCCTTTCCATTGTTTGATGCGAAAACAATTGATAAATACAAAGTAAATATGAGCGAGCCACACAGGATGGAACCTTATCATAGCAACAGACTCTTTAAATTGCTTAAAAATTCTTGATTACTATTTTTTATGTAGAAAGAGATACATTGTATTATGTATAAATATAATAAAATATAATAAAAAAAATAGGTATTTGAGCTATGCGACAAGATATATATATACAATCTCATATTTTAAAAGCAGCTTTGAATAACAATAAATATTATACTTGATTATATATTTGAGACTTGTGGAGATTTATTAATAATATGTTAGAGGTGGTGACTGTACTTATATTAGTTAAGGTCTCATAGTTTGGAAGTTTGCGGGTAATTTAATAAATTGATACTGTTATTACCCATTTAATTTTCTAGAATCTTAAGTTTTGGTTGACAATTTATAGTCTTAGTTAAGAAAGTTTTTAATTGGTTTTAGCTGTTAAAATTAAACTAGTTTTACTAAAAGATATCCTTATAATTATATTAATTTTCTCTTTATATATTTTCTTAATTTTTATATATTTTATTTTGATTACTTTAATATAATTATTATGATAAGTGGTCTTTTAATTATTTTTTTAAATTGTTATATATTTTATAATAAATAACTTCGTCATACTAGACCTGTTTATACGATTAAATGTAGGTATAAGTATATCTAATGAAACTATTACAAAATAAAAACAAAAGAAGCTATAAATATTTTTAATAAACGAATCCTCGATATTCCATTATGAATAAGATAATCAATAAACACAATATATGTACACGTATTTAATTTATTTAGTTGCGAAGTATTGATAAAATATTATTAGGAATATTTCTTTTTTCTATACAACAGAATTTGTTTATTATTTAGCTCTTCATTTACTAAATAACTCCATATACCTAATAAAATGAACTTGGAAATCGTAATATTTTATTAGTATAAGGGGAAAATATATTGGAGTCGTAATTTTAAGCGAATTAATTAATTTGTAAATCTTAAACGATTTTCCTTACAACATTTTAAATCTTAAAGTTAATTATCCATTACGTTCTTTGTTTTGATTATTTATTAAGAGTTAAGAACAAAAGCAGTAATGAATACAAGTGTGCAAATTATACAGTGATTTTCCCGCAACCTGTTACCGGTGTGCCGAGTTAACTTCTACGAATACTTGTTACCAATATCTATTTTAACACACGGATCTATACATATTTAAAAATGAATGCATGTTTATTAGAAAATAAAATAAATAAATATTGAACATTGCTTCGATGTCTAAAATATTGAAATGATATCCAAACTCCTGAAGCGTGTAAACACAATAATTCGATGTTATTGTTATTTGAAGAAAATCCTTAGCAATAACAAATGTTAAAACTGAGATATATTTTCATTTGACTGAGTATTTAGCGCGGAATATGTATAATAATATACATTTACATGTTACACCCTGACTAAAACTAAGATTTATTTATTCAAATTCATTTATTTGCCATAAATATGGTTAGTAACATAGGTCTTAAAGTAATGTTGGTAGTATCACATATTTTACACAATGTATATGTAATATATATAGTAATATATATTTATATATAACTAGCAGCACGTTTGACCGCCAAAATTAGGCATAGACATCGAATTGTATGAACTTAAAATAAAATGTAGTATTTTTTTAAAAAACAATTGAAAATATTCTATAGCCTATGTTCATCAGGGATAATGTACGATTCTAATGGTAAAAGAACTTTTCAAATCGGTCCTGTACTTTCGGAGCCTATTTAATACATACAAACAAACAATCAAATGTCTTCTCTTTATTATATTAGTATAGATAAATGCATTGCAATAAATAACTTCAATAATTCATGTGTATGTGTAATATACGAAGGTTCATTCTGTATCTTTCTGAAGAAAAGTCGTAAAGATATTTGACGCTCCCTCACAAATGGCTTTAATTTGCATTTTTTTTATGTAGCGTTGGATTAAAATGGCTGCTTGTGATAAATGACTTCTGTTAATTGAAATTTAAGAGGTTGATCCTGAACGAAAGATAATTAGTTAGTTATTTTTCCCTCCCTAGATTAAAAGGGAAAAAAAGTATAACAATGGAATACACTATATAGTTAGATTGTTTTTAGTTTATTTGCAAGATAAATTAGTTACGTAATGCTGTTTTAATATTGAATTGTATCAATATTATTATATATGACACAAACTGTTAAAGAACATGAAAATTTTGAAACGAATATGTCATTATACACTATAATTTATCAAAGTGACGTGTTTTGTGCTACAATATATTTTCAGAATTTTCAGTGATATGAAAAATGTATTTTCAGAGGTGTAGTGTAAAATTTAGGAGTATATCTTCGAAGAATCTTTCCATGATTTTTTTATTCGCATTACATCAATAATTCTCTTGAAATTTATTTAATAAAAAACATATTGATATGTATGAAAATACTCGATAAGTACTTTAAGTATGAATTTTACTCGTTAGCAAAAATCGTACATTTTAACCACAAATAGAACGGCTTAGGGCACTCAGCTGTCATTTCTTGTTACAATGATGACAGCTGAGTGCCCTAAGCCGTTCTATTTGTGGTTAAAATTTAGGGTTCTTGTTGTCGAATAAAATTCATACTTAGCTCTTATATTGATTGGTCAACTGCTTTCGTGGCTTGGTGGCTTTCGTGGTTTACTGAAAACTTGAGAAACAAAATAAATATACTATGATTTCTATCAACAAAGTTTTTTATCATAAATAGTTGTATATTAAAGCTAATCAAGAGAAAAAGTAAATGTAATAAAAATTAATCTTGTGATCCCCTTTTGCTTTTGCTTTGTTGTGGTTTTATAGAAGTATTGTTAGTTTCAGGAATGTGATAGAGGTCAAGTGGTGGACCTTTATTATATTCACGTATATTTTCTAAAGATTTAAATCTGATTTCTTTTGTTTTAGAAATTGTTAAGTAATACTTTTTGTTAACGTGTTCGTCCCATGGCTCCTACCACCTCTTTCAAATGTAAAGAGAGGGGACAGCGCGCACTGGTTTTATTAAACCGGCATAATGGAGAAGACTGCTACATGGAAACAGTTCTCTGTGCTAACAGTACGCGGTAAGAAGGTAAATAATTTTGCTATATATAGCTATAGCTGTAGTTGCAATTGTATGTATTTACTCGCTAGCGGTTATATGTTTTAGACAACCTCGTTTCAGAGCTAATTACAAAACAAAGACATAGCATTTTCATAAAGTTCGAGCTAAGCACTGCATTATACTTATATTATATGTTGTTGTGTAGAAAATTCATTAACTCAGCATACGAGACCCTTTCCTAAATTAACATAGCAAATTAGCATACTATGGAAATAACTCCATTCGTAATTCGCGCACGGGATGAGCTGGGAATAGTTTTTAAGGACAATTTAATGGTTTCATGAACTTCATGATTTAGTTTTTAATTTGTATACATGTATTTACATAATTATTAGCTTTTTAGTATTGCATGTAATGTCACATACACAAGTTTCTATCAAGCATAGGTTAGTACGTCAGTCTATCATACAGAAGTTCCGGGTACGATTCCCGGTTGAAACAAAGAGAGAAATATATATAATATACTTATAATACAATATCCAAGTTTGGGAACCGGGAATTGTGTTTATTTATTTAATAAAATATATATTTAAAAGATAAATAAAATGTTCAATAATATTCTGTTCGATTTTTCATTATTGCCTCTTAAAAACCTAAGTCAACCAGTCCGAGACGAACGTCTACGTGAATTGGATAAAAGCGAAATAGAGCAACGAATTTGAGTGTCTTATTTTAGCATTCATTTCTCTGAACTCTAGAAAATAAACCGTTGCTAAAAGGAAAATGTATAGAGAACGCCGGTCGGTGTAAATATTTATTTTTAATTTAATAAAATAAATACGAAACGTATAAGACAAAGAACGTAACGTGTGAAAGGACCATTTAGATACCACTTGTATGTATGTATCTACCTAATTTAAGAAATGAGTCGTAAATCCAAAGTTGGAAGTCATTGCTCTCAGTCCAGTAAACTTCATAGTTCTGCATTATTCCTAACAAAGCAACATTCCGCAAGCGAATGAACACAAATGGCTTTATTGAAACACTACTATGGAGTTAGTCATAGTTTAATAGCTGCTAGATCTAGTGTTTATGGATTTATTGCTCGTTTACTATATTTAAGTGAGGTAATAATAACATGATAGAATCCCAAGCTACTTAGGACAAAAAGATGTATTGGGTTTCTGAGAAAAATGTGAATTGGTTAAAAACAGTCAATGTATAGCGTTAATTTTGGTTAGCGAATCATGTAAAACCATCAATGTATAAAACGCATTCTTTTTTATCAACTTTAATGGGTCATCTGTTGATTAATCTTGACTTCTATATTAACATACAATCAATTTTTTTCGTTTTAAAATTTATATCTATCGATATTTTAACATCTCCAGTTTCACAAGGTGCGGCGGTGGTCTTTCACATCCCTACTTACAAAAATACCTCTTTTAAGAAAACACTAAAAGTAAACGTCCTTGAAAGTCGATAAACTCATCGACATGAGTCGTCTAGGGAAGGAAGAGTGTAGGTATGTACGTGATTTTCGTTTGTTTTTATTGAGCACTCGATGAATATTGGTCGGATGTTATTTATTGGCTACAGGCATTTATTTGCTGGAAGGGTATGAAGTTTGTGAATAAATTTTGGTTTTGTTATTATAAATATTTATATCCGCAGCTCTTATCATGTTTACCTTTAATACAATATATTTTTAAAATTGCGTTTTATTAATTCATGGTGATGAAGAAAAAAGACTTTTATTTTAATGTCCAATATTGTTTTATTTCTTTACTTTACATATCTATAATGTATATATGTTGATATACATAGATTTGCTGTTAGATATTATCAATAAAATGGCGATTCAAATCTATTTCTCTAACAAAACGATGTAATTTTTTTTTTCGATCCGAAATATAACACATTATTCAGCCTATATGCATATATCTTAACGTTTATGTATATCCGTAATAACATTTCCAATGTTCTTATCAAAACGTTTATGTTCGCCATTTTGAACTCCAATCGAAATTTTCGCTATTACCTAATCTTAAACGTTTTTGCTTGTCATATTATTTAATAAGAACTCTGTGAGCGTTTCATTCCTGTCGCGTCTTTCTGTTCACATATATTAAAGTTCAATGCCCTTTGTTATTATTTTCTTTATATGTGTATATATGAACGGGATGCTTTTATGAGTCAATTTATTTTGTCCTATTCATATTATAAACACTTATAGTATTCAAAGCGATGCATGGAAATATTTAAATAAGAAGAATTACTCATTGAGATAAATTTACAAGAGAGGAACTGAGAAAAATGTTTGCGGAACACGTCATGTGCCCACTCTAGACTCTAATCTGGTTTACTTGGTTATTTAGATTGATTGATTTTATTCGAATTCTTGCCTATAGAGACTTGCTTGAAGATATATATCTGTCTAGTTTATTCACCAGTATAAGAAAAAATATTTTCTTTGGCACGACTTTTCTAACATATTTAACACGATTTCTATTATATTTTTCAGTTTCAAGCAATACAATTTCAATAACTATGTGCACGCTATGCTGAGCTATGAAGTGCTAGTATGGATTTGTAAGCCATCTCAAACTATATTTCAAAAATGAGATAGGCAGAGGTCTTATATAAAAAATAATATGTAAAATGTCTAAAACAGTCGGTGCTGATATGTTTTGCTCAATTGTTTATCATTCAGCTTAATGCAATTTGAAGGGTTTTCCTTACATACATTCATCATTTTGACGTTTTTTTCCTAACATAATTTCTTGATAAATCACTTGTTTTTGTAGGAATAGAATATATGTATATTTGTAGTCAAATAGTGCTTGTTTATTTACATTTATTACTTAATATCATATAGGTATTAAGTCTTACGTTTTTTATTTATTTATAAATCAAAATTTCACTGGACATAAATGACAGTTTCAAAGAAATTAACAAGGATCTTTAGCCTCAAACTTTGGGAAGTAAATGGGGGATATGATTAAAACGATTTTGATTGTTTTAAAGTTTAAATTGTTATCGTTAACTAAGGACTAAAAGTAACTTTGTCAAGATCAAGGAAAACTTTGTCAATCGCTTCTTAAGTATTTGCTAAATTTTAACAATATTGACGCCTATTGACAAGTACTGACAGGAAGGATTTAATTGAATTATTATTTTAATTCAGTCTTACTAGAAGTCAGTCTTTTTGTTTATTAAATAAGTATTATTTTGATTTTTAATTACTTTTATTTTCTCCATATACTGCAACAAACTCTACCTTTTATATTACCAAATTACATCCATGTTGTCTCTTAATCGACGATGAAAGAATACTATCTGTTAGTTTCGTTTTTACACTCACTGACGTCACATAATTTTAAAGAAATAAATTTCTGAACGTAACCTCTACTTCTGTCATGCACGCGTCTCGCTCTTCATTTATTTTAAAGAGTTCCTGATTCTAAAATAACTTGGGAAAAATCAGGTATCTGAAACCCTAGGCAAGAGTGGGTTTCATCGTCTCCAGAAGAGACAACAAGGACATAATTTCAGTCGAATATCACTTACAGGTAAGTTCGTTTGACTGTACAATTATTATTTTTACTTATTTTAAAATATAATCCCCTCTATTGTACACACTACTCAATGAGTGAAATTATTCACGTGCGCTGCGCGTGATATATTGGCTTTCGCACAGATTTGACATATCTTCTCTAAAATCCTTATCTCAAATAAAAACTTACGTAACAGTCAATTCCTTTTCTGACAATTATTTCTTCTTTTAAAGCTAATATAAATGTACTGAAAAAAAAGAAATCTCAAATCATTGTCGCGACTATAAAAAAAAATGTGTTGAAAAGAAATGTTAAACAATTGTATTCAATCGAAATAAAGCAGTGAATACAAATTACATATAAAAAGCGAGCAACGTGGGTGTTACTCTGGATTACCATTATGGCGGTTTGGTATTTCATTCCAATGAAGATATAAAGCATGGTTACCAACTACATTATTTGTTCTAGAAAACGCATATGTCTGAGCGTACGTAAAACGTCACTTTTAACATATCTAAATCGAGCCCCTAGCACGTAACATAACACGTGTTATTTTAATGCAAATGTTAACGTGTTTTTTTTTAAAATTACAGTATAGTTAATAATTCTAAACTTTTTAAATAACGTTACTCTTTAAATAAATTACCTAAGATAAGACCATAAATGTCTCTATTTATTACTTTTTTTTTACTTGCAACCATATTTATTCCATACCGTAAATTAAAAGTACTTTTAACAGAAAAAGTAGAGTACATATTACATTTAAATAGTATTAATGGTAATCCCTTTTTCGACAGTGAGTCTACGTTTCCACGTTTTTCACTCTTTAGATGAAAAGGTCTGAAATAAGCGCTTGGCAACGCTTAGCTGTACTATCATGTAGTACAAAACCTTACAATATAGTAGATGCTTTAAGTTCTCCAACTCGCTTCATTGTAAGTGCTTTTACGTTTCCATTTTCAATACTCATGTAACATTTCAAACAAAATATTATTTTTCTTTAATTTGTCCATTTTTATTGCTAATTTTTTTAAAACAAGTGCTGCATTTCACACGTCATTAAACACATATAGACATATTTAGAATAAAAATCTAAATTCTAATATTAAATCCTCAAAAACAAAAGAAAATGTCATTAATTAAAATTATTTAATTCAAATATTTTACGCTTAAATCCATATTTGCAAGAAATTAATCGCAAATTTAACTTAATATAATTAATATAGAAGTATCATATTATTTACATGATTGTAATATGCACTTTGAAATTAAACTTCGAAATAAAATGGTTCAATTACTTACGAATAAACAGGCTGTCTCAGATCTCGCTTTATATGTAGAGTTAGTGAGGTAAGCCACCAACGATTATTGGACGCCGACCCTATTTCAAGTCAGGTAAAAGTATTTGCAGAGCTCTTGTTTGTCTAGGTCTGTTCAACATTGGTACATTCTGTCACGTGCTCTGAATGTAAGACGATGTTACTTATTCAAATAATCCTCTTTTAAATGCCAGTGTTTTATTATTAATGTATACACTAAGCTTCGTTCCAGAATTTGAAATCCGAAAGACTCGGGGTTTATCGATTGCAAATCAACCCAAACGTCTTTTATTGAATCAATCACCATTGTAGGCAAAATTAAATCATAAAGTGTGCCTTTGGAAAATAGTCGACACTTGATGAATATTTTAGTAGCATTTAACGTTTCGCAAGACCATATTTTTGTCTTATATTGCACCAGTTTATTTAGAGCAATTGGCGATCTTATCACTAAAAGTAATTTCTTCCAGACAACCAATTATTCTAGGAGAAACCGTGTTAGTATCGGGCAATGCAATTTAGGAAAACTCGATTTTATAATTAAGATATAAATAAAATACATAAATATAAATAAACTAAATACATAATGAACATACACATATACCTATAAATTTAATATATACAAATATTATTCAGAAGGAGAGAGATATAATGAATTAAGTTTAAAGATAGGGAGAGATGGTGCAGATTTAATAGATAAAGGTAAATCATTCCAGAGATAATATTAAATGATTAATATATAATAATTGCTGTGAACTATTTTAAAAGACTTGCGGATTCTATCGCGTTAATATTAATTATAATACACCCTATATTGTCAGGTTTATGTTTAATACTTTACCTCAAAATAAACTTTATTACACATATATAATAAAGTTGCTCTGACCGGCCTTAGAGATTCTTATCTTACAATACAATTAAATGACTAAAACAAAAAGCAATCCAAATACGGTATAGCAAATATATATCAATTAGTTCTCACGAAATTGTTAATTAAAAAAGTAAATTTGAAATTGGAATTAGAACTTAGATCTAAGGCTTACGACGGATTTATTAACAATCGCTTCCTTTGATAGTAGATTTGTGATAAAAACGAAAGCTTAAAAGAAAATAGATTATTATGAATAATTAACAGTTGTATATTAATTTATTTATATTATATTATAATGGTATAGATCAATAAATATTATATTACGAAGAAATGTATATATATATATTTGTCACGAAACAATTGTGAAACAGAATAATATACAACTCTGAAAATAATTTTATTTAGTCCTCTTAAGATTATATTACATCTCTATTGAAATCTAAAGCAAGAATCTCTATTACCGTCATGGTGTAATACGAAACAAAAACGAAATACTTCACAAATAACTCGTTTAAATATTAATTGTATATTTTCGAACTGAAAACGATTGGAACGATTTCTTAAATTTCAATTTAGAATGTCATTTGTACATCTGAATTTTGTGCATGTAACAAAGAGGGATGTAATAGTGAAATTTTTGGTTTTCAATTATCTATACTGAAACAATAATTTCAATAATATATACAAGAGCAACAAAGTAGCGAATGCCAATCCGACCTGGAACTAATTTTCACTAGAGGCACAAAATTAACTAATCACAATTTAAAAAATATCAATGAACAAAAGCGATATATGTGTTACGTAGATAAATAACTATAAATTTTAAAAACTTGAGTATGTATATATAATAAAACTATAAACGTAATTTGTTAGATTGAACCAATCAAGAATAGAACACCGCGTTCAGGTTAATCTCTTTACTAGAGATGAAGCCAAATTTCACTTTGAAGTTAAAGTTTACCAGTGTCGGAATGTCAAGAACTTTAATAATAATAGCTACTACAAAATAATGTGTTCAAGAACATGTGTGGTCGCAGATGCTAAAGAAACTTTCATATAGAATTACCGAAACAAGTTCATGACATGGTTGAAAAAAATTGGGGCTACTTTTATTATTAGATTAGTTCGCAAGTTATTTAGAATAACAATTGAACGCGATATAACGTTATTTTGGTGAAAAAAATTATAATGAAATTATTGTTTGTCTAATTGTACAGTGTTAGCGCTTGCTTTATAAATTAAAGCGTTTGTATTGAGCTACATTAATAAATATGAATAACAAAACAAAAAATGTACGACTACCCTTTTGATGGAGCTCAGTTACCAAAGAATTACGCCGTAAATTTAAAATTCGAACTCCGATCGGTGGTAATATTTATCAAACCAAAATATTTATAACCAATTGAAATGAATACACCCTGAGAATATTAGGACGAAGGGCACACAAATATAAATAACACCCACACCCGAAGCAAATATTTATAAATAAAAAAAATACTTCGCCACAAAAATATATAGACTTAGGTATTTAGAAAAAAAAAACAATTATTTTCTAATGCTGGTTATTTATGAACATGATTTAAGTAATGTGAAATGTTTATTTTGATTGTTTTCGCAGCAACCACGATGTCAGCAAAACTATAGAAATAAACAAAATTTACGTAATAAGAAGCATAAAGTATTTAAAATAAGTTACAGTTAATTTTTAAATATTTAGTAGTAAATCTAAATTGTATGTGTTAATTCGAAATTTTTAAATAACGATTATTTCTAAATAATTTGATAAAAACAATGTAAACAGCTGTGTAATCGATATTCAGCTGTTTAGTTTTAAATTTTACATAGCGTGTTCAACTTCATTTGTCATTGTGGCGTGATGTTTTTGTAATTTAGTTATATTATCAACCAAATCATGTACCCTATGTAGGGTTTGTTTTTATAAATTTCTTAAATATTAATATTATTTAATAAAGAATATCCCAAAATCTTGGTAATATTATATGGTAATATTTTATACTCATATGTACAAAAAATATTAAGATGAACACACGGTTTGTAATTAACTAAACACCTAAAGAAATTTTATATAAATTTTAAGTGTAAAATTAATTTAAAAATCTTATATCATTGAGTTATAAGTAGGTATATTTAATTACGATAAATAGCCCAAATTACTGTATAATTGAATGTGTTTATAGATACTTATTTAAAACTACAAAAAATTATTAAAATTCAAAAGCATCAAAATGTTAAGTTAAACCGTTTTAAAATTAATAAATTCAGTTTTACTTTTTGTCAATTCATCGCTCCCGTCTTTTTAATCTACTGGCTGTAATTTGATCGCTTCGACCAACTATCTTAGTATAGGCATTACAGAAATAATAATGTAAAATTGTAGTTATAAAATAAATTTTAATGTATGCCTTGTAGCGTGTTTACACATTAGGTTAATCGAAGCGTAGTAGGTGACTAAGTAAATTGATAAAGGCATTTTCCATTACGAAACATCTCTGTATTTTACTCATAAAATTGTACGCATAAGTGAATTTGTAAAAAAGAAACCGTAAATTTCATGTTATTATGGATTTAAGTTTAATAAATATTTATTATATTTACGTCACTAAATTACTAATTCATTGTGGAATATTATTAAAATCAATAGAAAATAAAATTGTGAAGCGTTTAACTAACCTTCACGATCAATTTGCAAAGCATTTGAAATGTCGCATTAATATAAAACTATACTTATTTATCTTATTTTGATCGCAGAAGATAATACAAAATGATTGAGATGTAAAATAGCGAACTAACTCCATGCATATAAAGTAAGCTGTTAATAGTTCCGTATATTCACTTCAACTGGAGAAAAGTGCCTTATACATAAGAATTACGACTTTCTTGTGGTCTTCTTCTCGTCATACGCCTTTCCGAAGCCATTTTAGAGTCCAACGATAAGCAAGCACACGCCTTTAGTGCCTATGCTAATAAACTATTTTCATTTCAATGGCGATTATATGGAGATGGATTAAAATAAAATAATTTAGCTTGAGTTTGTGTTTAAAAATAGAGGCATTAAGAACCCGTAGGATCGGACCTTAATGTAATGTTTTATTGCTGTGTAAATTCGATTACAAACACGTAATTAATTGAAATGGGGATTGAAATACGTTATATAGATTGTTGTAAAAGATATAATATGTATGTATATATATGTATATAAAAGTTGTGATGTCTGTGCTTATATATTTTAACTAATTTAAATAATATACAGCTCACTATCGCGTTAATTTTAATTAATTCAATGTGTCATTTCGAAACCTTTGCAGCCGACAAGGCATAGGTTGGCTTTTATCTAAAATTTAACGAAACGACTCTTGATAATGTTCAATTTGATAAGGGTAGATTGTTCAAGGTTAAATATTTGAAGTTAACTGTGTACTTTAGATCAAAATGAACTTGTGAGTAGCCTACAATTGTCAAATTGAAAATTGAAAAATAATCTTAGTCACTGTAATAATACCAAAACATTTTGTGAGCATTACACGAGGAAATGTATTACAAGTCGAAAACAAATGGGGAAAAGTCATTGAGAAAAATATTTATAATATTACCAAGAAATATAATTTACTTAATTCTGTGCTTTGAAAAGGAAGATATTGTAAAAAAAAAAAAAAAAAAAAAAAAAAAAAAAAAAAAAAAAAAAAAAAATTGAAACAAATTTGGAATTAAGATATAATAGGAATTCTTCTTCCTCTTCTTTATTAATGGCTTCAGATGTCTAATGAAGACAATTCTGCCAATGTCGAGTATTTGGGCAAAAATACGAAAAACCTCATGTCAAAAAGAAACCATTTAATAGGAATTGTAAACGCCAGTTAGCAAATGACAGTTTATTTTTTAAATTATGAAAGTGGCCTTCAACTAAAAATGTTAAGTCCAAATTTTTTTAGTATGCATATTGTCTTAATTGTATTTCAAAGGGTAGACAGACCACTACTTAATAAGTTACATAATGGCGATCAGTATATAAGTAGCTATATATAACAAGTCAATCTAGGTCAGCCGTTCTCAAAGTGTGTTCCGCGGAACCCTAGGGCTAAAATACTGCAAAAAATACCTACCAAAGGGAGATTATAAGGTTGCATCTAAATGTTCCAACTAAATATTACGTAGTATTACATTGCAATATGATTATTCATAAATACATATAAATCAGTTTTTTTATAATTATATTAAGGCTGATTCCTTCGCCAAAAAAGTTTGAGAACCGCTGATCTAGGTAGTGTACATTTGTTGTGGGATTCTAGCCTAATATAAAGCGAAGTATGGTCAAAGTTGTATGTCAGATTACTATAGAATGTATTTGTACTGCATATATCATCGTTAACACGTGCTATTTGTTGAAGTGTTTTCTTATCTAATCATTTAAAGACGTTTTTATTTAGTACACAAATATTTTATTGTAACTATGCAAGATTTTTTTATTTTTAAATTAGTTTTTTACTATTAATATATGAAATTGAAATGAAATTAAAATAGTTTATTAGCATAGACACTAAAGGCGTGCGCTTGCTCATTGTTAGACTCTACAATGGCTTCGGAAAGGCGTATGACGAGAAGAAGACCACAAGAAACTCGTCAATCATGAAATAATTAACAAGCAAAAAACAACTGAATTTTAATTCTGAGAAAACAAAAGTAAATAACAATTCATAAATCATGGACCACAAGTATTAAAATTAGATTAGTTTGTAAATATTTGTTTATTAATAATTTTTTGCAAGAAATAAATCTTTACATTTGACTAGCTACACATTAACATTTGTAGTTAATCTAAATATATATAACTCAAAGGTGACTGACTTAGTGATCTATCAACGCACAGCCCAAACCACTGGACGGATCGGGCTGAAATTTGGCATGCAGGTAGATGTTATGACGTAGGCATCCGCTAAGAAAGGATTTTGATTAATTCCACCCCTAAGGGGATAAAATAGGGGATGAGAGTTTGTATAAATCTTATTAGATTTTCGACTGATTGAACTGAAATTAAAGATTGGAGCTACTATGATAAAGACGTTTTTACACACGCTAAACAAAAATAAAGCCGCAAAAACTATACCTAATTAATAATAATACTTCTTAACGGGAGCGAAGCCGCGGGCAACAGCTAGTTTGATAATAAAATCAACACTAAGAGCACGTGTCTGTATCATTCAATATTCTTCTTGCTGACTGTACATATATAAAATTCTACGTATTCAAGAAATATAATTAGGAACTTTATTGCAAACTAGCGGCCCGTCTCGGCTTCGCTTGGGTGGACATTTATTTTTTAAACATTTAGAATTTTGAAAAAGCTATGGAAAGCTATGTAATTTTGAGTTATATTATTGTAGTTTTAGTAAAGATGCTTATTTTTTTCCAGTAATTTATATAGCCTATATTGATCAGTGATAATGTAGCATTCAAATGGTGAAAGAATTTTTGAAATCGGTCCAGTAGTTTTTGAGCCAATTCGTTACAAACATACAAAAATACAAATCTTTCCTCTTTCTAATATTAGTAGGTATAGATAATTGAAGATTTTTAATTTTACGTAATATGGTGTGATGTCTTTATAGACTAATTTATCAATTTAAGCCCTCCATCCCCCTTTCCCCTCCGCTTCCCCCGCTATTTTTACGATTGATAATATATGAACGATTACACAAAGTTAAATTTAATTATATTATTATTATTTATTTATTTACTGGCGTTGAAAAAAATTACAGTTATCAACGGAAATATGTATACTAAATTTGGTGAAACAAAACTGTGACATAAATTTAAGTCATACACTGCATCACATTATTTATTTATTGGATCCACAAACAGGACTCTACAACTAGACGAGGAATTAACATCGCACTAAGAATTACAACAATCTAATTGTAGGCCCTATGCACAGTGAACACAGCATGCACTAACATTACAAAACTATTTACAATTAAGTCAAAAAATAAAATATAGTCATTCATTAATTAAATCAAAATAATAATCAAATCAAATAAAAAATATAGTCATTCAAATCGGAAGGAAAGTTTTCGGTCGAGAATGACACCAAGGTACTTGGTGGTTTTC